>JAQGBD010000030.1:0-70819 GCA_034698165.1 Punctoribates punctum
AAAAATACGAATAGAAATCGAATTAAATAAAATCTAAAAATACTTTTCATTCACTAAATGAATAAAATTTCGTTCATTTGATTCGAAATTAATATAAAATGATTTAATAGACTATAAAACAGTTGACAAAAGTGTAAAAAGAAATCAAATAAATATTAAGACAATTATTTAGACTTATAATTAAGACTCTTCTGCTCTTTGAGAGAGAAGTACTCGTTTCGGATATCACTGGTTCTCATTCTCATCACTAATTGGAGTTTACGGAGGATTTCATTCGTCACTTCTGTTTCCGCTTCGAACGTCCAGTTCTTATACTCTGATCCGTTCCAATAGACGACTTTGAACGTGGATTTGCCCGTATCTAAGGTCGAGGACACAAACAATATATTAATAATTGAATCAATCGATTGTCGATTAGTGAAGACTGACTCAGTTTATGTGATAACAGTTCACATAAGACAACGTCTTCGTCATTAACAGTGGAGGCCTTTGGCTGCCACTGGAAGAGGCCTTTGTTAGGCATTGGAGTGATTTCTATTTTGTCGCCACTGATTCCCATCTCGACGTCTGCCGTTCGCCCGAATTTGTTGAGTGCAGTGACATTATAGGACCGATACAACGGCGCCTCCATTGCGAACATATCTAAATCGAATTTACTGGCCGTTCGACTATCAGTTGAATCCACTAAAAGACATAAACCATTCATTTATTTCCATTTTTCAATTGATTTTAATTTTATAAATAATTTTTAAATTCATTTAACGATTTCTTTAAACATTTCTTTAAATTAAATTTACATCTTTTGGAAGCTCTTGGAGGCGTACCTGAGGGCTGGTCGGGCACCAGAACGAACTCTAAACTATTACATTCGGTCAAACATTGCTTTAAGTCCAAAGGAATCCCCGGTTCTGACCGTTTCTCCAATTTATAGCTAATTCCTATTCAGACGATAATTAAAATCAATTTATTGTTTTCATGTTGAGTGAAGGCATGCCTTTAGTGAGGGACGGCCTCCTCTTCTTCATAGCCAGTTCCAGCAAATCTTGTAATGAGATCTGAAGACTATTGACTTGGATTTTAGAGAAGACTTCATCCATATATCTATGAATAAGAAGACAATTGTTATAAAATTGATGCCAAACAAAGAGTATTTATGTCTAACATCGTAACCAATATATTGTTTTCGAGCTCATCCTTCTCGACGAGTGCCAACACAGGGAACCCGAATTTGGCGACCAGTTCTTTCGAGTTAAGACTCGGGAAGTCTGCGTCGACCTCTCCGTTCTCTTCAGCGATTCTCAGCGAATAATGGCTAACACTTGGCTTAAGTCGTGGCTCTTTCCCCTCATTAGTGTATTGCCAACAAATCAGACCAATCAAGTCATCGACTCTGGCGTTGCATTGAGTGACCACTTCCATCGGGTTTTGGCGCTGATCCGGTGCCAACATTGTTAGGTATATTGTTATTCGTTTAGTGGGCGCCCCCTCACTGACCCGTCCATCAAAGCGAGCGTATTCATTGAAGGGGTTGCTCGGAATGTCGGGACAGTTCTCTAATTGCATACTAAGGGCTGACTTCATTGGTTTGACCACAGATGGTGTCGATTCCCCCTTAGGTTTGACTTCTCTTTTGGGAAATAATTCGTTTATTTCAGAATCTGTTTGAAAAGCGAAACAAATTCAGACATATTTCAAAAAAGTGTAATCAAATAACCGGTCAGTCCGTAGGGATTGGACTTCCACTGAATTGTCTTGACTTTTGACTGAGTTTTTCTCTCTTTCTTAAGCCTTTCGAGTCTTTGCGCGGTATTAGACCGTCGTCTGACACCAATCATATCCATCTCTGACATAATATCATAAGAATGACCTGCCTCCAACAGTTCCGACTTGGTTTCCACCTCTAAACCTGAGCTCAAAGCAGGACAATAATCAGAATAAGTGGCAAAACACTAATTGTTTGGACAATACTTTTGATGAAATCGGGCTCTTCGTCGTCGCTGTAATGGTTTTGTATGGACTCATTCAACATAACCATTTCGCACATTCCTGTGTCGTCGCAAGTGATGAACGAGTGTCTGATGTGCGACAGAATGAATTTTGGGTCGTCATAGAAAGCCATCCCTTTTCCCCTAAATTAGAAAACTTGACGCAAAACTAACCAAAGCTCAGAATCTATTGAATAAGAAAAACAGAGAAAATTATTAAATTTAATAATTAATCACATCTTAAGAATTAGCGGAAAAAGTGTTGATTAAAGGGAATACACCTCAAAAAGGAAGAGCAAAAAATATAAGTTATGGCAGTCTATGTCATAAACAAATTAGATTTGGTTTAAGGCATATAAGCGGTAGGAATGAGGAAAAAATGCAAATTAAAACTTCGACACTTTGATTGACACCTCTTGTAATTAGTCTTATTTTTTCATTAATTCAGTCTCTGATAAACTTTGCTGTCGTTCGGCTCTTGAGCTCAAAATATTCTCAGAAGCCGTCAAAAGAGAAGACTTTTTTTTCTATTCATTCAACGCATTGAAAAACTTATGAAAGCATTCACTGAATGCCCAAAACTTTTTGATGAAATTAATGTCTTTCATTAGCAAATGTTTGGCCCCAAAGAGGAGTAGCTTTTTATGTAATGCCTCCGAACGGGTGAGAGTTAACAGAAATGATTGATTTAAGCAAAAACTATTATATTAAACATATTTTATAGAAAACACGAATTACTTCAGTAATTATTCAATATTTGACGAACGCATCAAAATATTGTGGAAAACGTAACTCAAAGCCAGAGTTAAGTCGATTTTCATCCACAAAATCACAACTAATTTATGAGATTTATGTCTGATTTTCTGATAATATGCGGCAGAAAGTCATATATGCGACTAATTATACGAAAGTAAGTAAATTAGAAAAAATTTCCTATAAGTCACACATTGGGACAGACATTCAAAAGTAAACGAATGAAAGAAATTATTATTTCAGCCAAAAGTCATTGGATTCTGAGCTGAGAAATGTGAGGAAAGGCTGCGATCAGTGGATCGGTTCCCGAAATGTATAGACGTTTTGATACCTCGAACACAGCTTTTCCATTAATGTCACTCAATTCACATTAAACACAATAACAAACCCAAAGTAGATATAAAAATTAGAATTAATGATATCAACCGATGGATACCACTCTCCAACTCTGACTCTGCTCTATCACAGTTCTCTCTCTCTCTCTCTCTCTCTCTCTCTCTCTCTCTCTCTCTCTCTCTCTCTCTCTCTCGCAGTGATATTGAATTGCATTTTTGTCATATCTGATAGTATATCATAAAAATTTTTGTACACAATAGTTGAATAAGACATACAAGACATACAAATTCATGAAAATTTCATTTGATATATGATTGTGTCAGCGATAATGTCCTGATAGTAAACACGATAATAAATTCTTGAATTAAATAAGATAAGACAAATTCGTATCAAACAAAACTACTACTACTCCGGGTCTTTGTCTCCCAAACCCATTCATTTTTAGATAAACTTATATTCGTTTCAAATAACAATTATTATTAGTATTTGGAAAAGAGTTAACTCAATCACTAATAAGAATGGAGTCATTCGTGTGTTAATCGATGCCAAAAATTCTGCACAAATCCCACTATTAGTGAGGAATGGGTTGAAAAACGACACTAATATAATGAATTGTCATTCAGGCATGGAATGGGTGGGCAAATCTGCTTGCTAATTTTAAAGTTAGGGAAACTAATTAAACAAAACTTATTATTGAAAAATAAAACCTCGAATGTTATGACAATCTTAAGCCATTCCTCCACGTCTTGGGACAACTCCAAGGATATAATGACTTTCCGATAAAGTTTCAATCGATTAAATCAATTTATTAAACTAAATATCTGATGAAAAAGAAGAGCTAGTACAATTTGTTAAATAAAAACAGTTTAGCACAGGTTTGAGTCGCAGAGAAAAACAAACGAAAATTGAATTAAAATAAATTTGAAATAAATTCTGACTCTAATTGAATAGACATTCGAGGCCTGGAAAGGACTGGCAGAGGACTGGTTGGCTGTGATGTGGCAATAGATTCAAATATTTATTGCAACCCCTGATTCATGCAATAAATGTTTAGCAGAAAAAATAAATTCACAAAATATGCAAAACAAGAACAAAAAGTTTACATTTTTATAGTCAAATGGGTTTCGACTCCAATAAAATGTTGGCTAAAAAGTGTAGAAAAATAACCAAAAATCCAAAACTAATTCAAAACTAATTCTATAATTCAATGTCGAGGAGAGAAATATAATAACAATTTTAAAAGTGTTTTAAATCAATTTTTTGAAAGATTTAGAGCCGGGTAATGATTATTTTAATGGCAATTATATTCTAATTTAAATTATCGAAAAATAAAATTAATGCCAAGAAAATCGTAATAAAAAGGATTTCTCTCTTTTTCATGATTTCACGAGTAATTGATTCTCGATCTGAGAATTTTCGGGAACAGATTTCCAGCTCTTTTTTATTGAATAATTAGTCGCCAAAACTATTAAAGGCTTTTTAATTTCTCAAAAGATCTTTCAGACGATTAATTTCGAGCAAAAATTATTTTCAACGCCAATGCAATAAAATATATGCCTTGAATATTGATTAACACTCTGAACGTCAACTCAAGGGCTAAACAATTATTTGGCAAATCAGGAAATGTTATGCAAATGTTGGCCATAAACTCCTACTGATGGACGGGTATTAACATTTGGCTCATATCGGTTACACAGCTCTGACGGTGGCCCTAACTTTCTCCCGACAATATATACCTGGATCAATGTTCCTCAAACTCTCATGTCTTGTGACTCATCGCCACTAATTTGGACCATATTTATGAATATATAGAAAAGTCATTAATAATTCTTATTATTCAATACATTTTTATTTTTGATACACAAATATGACCAAGATCATTTTAAACGCAGTGTATAAATCTAGCACTAAATCAATGAGAGATTCTAGAGATGTTAGTGAGTTGCCCAAGGGCATATTTGTATTTGTCCAGAGTGAATGCAGATGGCCTTAATATGTCTTAATAACCACCCTTTCCAACAAAATAATCGAAACAAACTCTTCGAAGCAATAATTCGATAACTTAACTTGCATTTCATGTAATTAACCAGGTTAAGATTTGTTGAAAAATGAAGAAAATATTTTTAATCGTTTAGGAATTTATTGCTTAATGAGTTTAAATTGCAATTAAATACGTGATTGACATCTAATCTGTTTTTAATACTATTTTTTGGACTCAGGTTTACATAAATTATTCAGATTTTGTCCACATTTTGGTTTTCACTCAAATCAGGCCAAACATCAAAATTGAAATCAAGAGAGGGTTTCATACATTAGACCAGAGCTGAAGTTATCTCTTGGAAAACCATTTTTATTCAAAGAATCGGCTCAAGGAAAGGCTCATTTGGTTTGCCAACCTTTGTTAGCCTGGTCACAAATCATTATTTGACGATCTAGTTCATTCTAATACTCAATTCACATAAAATCATTTGAAAATTATCTTTACATCAACAAAATGGAAGTTCGGTGAAAATTGAGCAAGATCACTCACATGGTCTTATTGTCTGAATCAAAGACTCAAACATTTCAACACAGTTTGTCAGTGATCTTAAAGTGATCAGGATAACTATGAGTATGATCTAGCAAATTATCACTATTTATGTGATGCAAGTTATCAAAAAAAAAGTTTTCAAAATATTTAGTGTCAAATGAAAGCGAAGATCACTTACCGATCACTTTCACCAAATCGAGTCTATCCCTGAATATAGAGACTGACCACTAATTTAGAGCATATATTCATAAGGAAGTAGTGATGGCTTACGTCTTGTGTATTATATTTGTTGTCATATGAATCGTGTCTTCGAGCAATTAAATGAACAAAAAGACAATATTTTTGAGAAACGACTCACACTTTTGGACGGGAAAAACATAAACAAATTGCGGCCATATTGTGATGTCATAGATGTGAGTCTGCGAGAGACAGACCTCATATGACAGGACTAGACCTGCTTTCACCACAAACCAACTCAAACCCCATTCCGACGACAAGTCTTGAGATGAAGCACTAAAAATTGGTTTAAAAGTGTTTAATGATTCAGAATTTGATCCTTAATTAGTGGTCAGTTGTAATCAGTGGACAAATTCGGGAACAGTTGGAAAATTGTTTGTTTATGTCAACCGATCCGACCCGAGTTTGGCGTCTATGCTGAGCAGTTCTAGCAATTAATCACATTCCCTGCGCTTGCCTTCAATCATAAGTCGAGAATAACAACAAAACTAAGGGATGGGCTGAAGAGGAGAGAACTCGGCTTTGAATATGAGGCGCGTCAGTGATTGGTCGACAAAATTTGAACATCACTGGGACTGTGGTTGGAGTGCCTCCCAGTCAGGCCTAACAGCGCTTTGGAAAGCGGGGGAAAGCACTGGAAGACTAACAATGGTTATGGTCGGGTCTGACAGAAAGAGGGATTGTCTTAATGTATGGCCGGCGCTATGTTATGGTTGGTATGGTTGGTAAGCACAGGCAGAGCACAGGCAGCAGTTCTATCAGGGTTTTGAGTGGCATTAAATACGAGCCCACCTTTCACTCAGACTGTGAGCGCGACTCTAAATCTGTCCATCAAATTGTGAACACAAACTGTGAGCTGACGGCTGTGTGAGAGAGACGTCTCTCTCCGACTCTTATGACGAGTATTTCTCTAGCATTCAGTTTAATGTATTTTCTCTGTGAATGTGCTCTCAATATGACTCTCAATACGAGTCTCGTCTGTGAATAACGTAAAACACAATCCAAACGATTGTCTGATTAGTTGTTGTTTTTGATTATCACAACGTGAAGACCACAATAAGACAGACAAGTGATTCACTCACTCGTATGACAACAAGACATCTGTAATCAGACATCAATTAATTGGTTTGAAATTCAAATCAAAGGAACTGTCGATAAAACACAAAAACACTGAAGACTTTCGGTTTGTTTACTAATTCTCAACAAAACATTTCAATTGTTTTCGCGATTTCTTCAATCAATTACTCAATTGATTGCATTTAATAACAATAATTGCTGTGAATTGTGACTAAATTGTGACTAAACTCTTGGATTTCAATTGAAAACACACTGTCTTTCGCGGCGGCCATCACTCCAACCGACTGTCAACCGATCTGTCAATTAATGTCTTCACCCGTTCTGTGACTATTGTCTCCATTGAATTGCAGTTCTGTTTACCGATTAATCAATTGATTAATAATTAATGACATCGTTTTGACATATGATTTGTCGCCCATTTGTGTCAATCAATCCTCACATTTATTATCGATTTATTTATTTACAAATAATTATTTGAAAAACAAATACTTTTCTCTCAAGAAATACCATTTAATTGAGTATTGATTTCAATTTAAGTCCAATTAATTGTCAATTAATTGGCGAATAAATAGACTTATATTTGAGAAAACATTTTTCTGAAGACAATAACAAAACATTGAAAACAAAAGTGATTTTCGTTTTCAGCAAAAAATTCAGTGAAAACTCAATTCTAAACGAGATTTGATTTTAAGATAAATTCAGACAATTATTCAGTGCTTTGGACCGAAAATCGTCACCAATTAAACCCAAACAACAATTAACTGAAGAGATTTTCAAAGACATTGTTTTTGATGTCTTTCTGTGTTATTAACTAAAAAAAGACTGAATTGAAAGCGAAATAAAACAAAAAGAGATTTAAATGTGTATTAATTCAGTTGAATATTATGGACGATAATCCGCACAACCATTCACTGTCTATAATGCATGCGGTCTCACAACAAATGTCGGCACATGTGGTGCCAGCGGCCCCTCACGGCTACGGCCTGCCTGACCCGACGGCCGGCACCGGCAACTCGGACGCCAGTGGCGGCGAACAGAGAAAACATGACATTTCGGAGATCTTGCAACAGATTATGAACATAACTGACCAAAGTCTCGATGAGGCTCAGGCCAGGTCTGTATTGTCGACAAACAACAGGTTTTTATTCCAATTTTTAATTTTGATTATAATTAAGGCAATGGTTTTAATCGATTAAGTCTTGAAATACCCGCTCTTTTCTCAATCCATTCAATATCTCTCTTTACTATCGGTTTTATAGTCTTTTAGTTTTTAATAAAACTATTTAATAGTTTTTCTCTTAAAATCATTTTCTGTTGTTTTTCGCAAAACTATTGATTGAATATTAAATTAGTTTTAATTATGTTTTGGGAGAAAAGCAAATATTTTTAAATATTTTAATGGCTTTCAAAACAGTATTGAATAAAATGATGTTTTTTAATGAAAAAACTTTTATAACTATTTTATAAAAATTTATAGAAATCTGTTTTACTCTCATTTCTAATGAATAGAGAATTTTCTCATTATTTTTGAGTCTGTTTTTGTTGTTTATGTCGTCCCTCTGTCTCACACTTCTGGCTCTCATATAATAAACTAGTTTTTAATTCAAGAGTTTTTTCTTATTTTTATTTTTATTATTTGTCACTTCATTTGATAACAAATATATTTAAGACATATATTGTGTTAAAGAGAAAAACGTGTTTTTAATTACAATAATTATAATTTCATTAATAGTTTTAATCATAAGTTAGGACTCCAGCGATAGAATCGGATCCCAAACAATACCTGCAAAAAATTGTTTTACTAATTAAACCTATTCTCACATTTAAATCATTAATCTTTTTGTTGTTTTGATTTCTGTCTCTCTATTTCTGATGTATTTATTAGTCAATAATTATAACACTTTTCTTATAATTAATTCTCAAAAAATCGATTCTTTTATTATCTGATCAAATGATTGATAACAACCAGAAGTAAGACATTATTCGTAATGAATATCTTCGCAAATGAAATATGTTTTTAAAACTAATGGCAAATACCATAAGAAATGCTTTTCATTCATATTTTTGGCTCAATTCTTATGATTAATTGATGTCTTGTTTTGCTTTCACTCGATTTGATACTAATTTAATTCAATTAATAGTTTGCGTTAAACAAACATAACGAAAATGAAAACTAAGAGTCAAATAATAATAATAATAATCTTCAGATTGTTTTTAAGATATGACAATCAGATAAAAAGGGCTCAGAATAGACAAACTCAATGATTGAGTGACTTTTTTGTTGAGTTTCTTAACTCTAATTATCATTAATTATCAAATTTGACCGAATTTTTCAAATAATTTAATGCATTTCTTCTTATTTTGTTTTGTTTACTAAAATCTATACTAAATTAATTTTAAATTAAATTAGTTTTTAATTTAGAATTAATAGTATTTTTTTTAATTGTTTTTATAAATTGCCTGATAATTATTTTCCTGGGATATAGTGAATGCCTCGGTCGTGGAAAGTAGCGATTTATAGCTCCTATAGCTCTAAATTAATTTTCCGAAAATTTCTGTTCATTTTCTTAATTATATATCATTTTTAAATTAATTATCGATTTCTGAGAAATTGTTCCCAAGTTTTAAAATAAATGTTTGTTTTTGTTTTCTTTGGGATAATAGGAAGCATACGTTGAACTGTCATCGGATGAAGCCGGCGCTCTTCAGCGTCCTGTGCGAGATCAAGGAGAAGACAGGTATGTGTCCCCAGATTTCAATACCTAATTGTCGGATAAACACATTTGTTTGAACCAAATTCACGCCGAAAGTCAATCATTTGACTGACATTAATGAATGGCTGAGTGCTAGAGTCAAATGTGAGACATTTGTTTGGCTCTGGTTTCCAGTTCTGGTACTTTTTGGTCCCATTTTTGTTCACATGTCTCAGTGATTATTATTATTATTTCTTGTTTTGGTATTTCGGGTCCACTTTCTGTGTTAACCAGAATATGAGGGATAGTTTCTAACGATGAGGCGATGAATGCCTGTGAGCGTTGAATACCAGCCATTTCGTGGCGTTCCCTCTCCCTCATTGCCAGCTCCTCACACCACTCACACAAAGGCTGACTGTCCTCCGACTCTTACTCAAAGACTATTCTGACTTTAGAGCAGCTGCTGTTCCTTTAGCTCTGATTTCCCGCATTTACAGCAATTTTAAACCCACGAAACGAATCCCAAAAAATATGCCTAAAGTTTGTGACTTAAGTCTTGAGGAAAGTATTCATACATTTATTTAAGTGAAAACTTTTTCAGTTTCGCCCAAAAAGTGTTTTGAACCCAGAATTTAATTTTTAGAGAAATTTTTAATGTCTTTAATGTCGGGCTTTATATTCATATTTAGATTTTAGTTTTATTTTGTCTCTTAAATTATTATTTGATTTGAGTTAAACTATTTTTTATTGCTCTTTAAATGGTTTGTAATTAATTGTTAATATTTATTGCCTTTACTTGTCTTCCCTTAACATTAATTATTATGAAGTTATCATTAAAAACAAGAATTTGACTGAAAAAAAAAGAAATATTAAATTCTTATTGAAATTAAAGCATAATATCCTCTGAAAGTATATAATTATTTTGAGCCAAAAGGCCTTTAATTCAATTAGTCTTTAAATTCAAAGTGTGTTTCAATACTGAAGTATCCGAAAACCATAACTCAAATGGCGTTAAATAATTAATAAACTCAGAATATAAATCAGAGTTGGGATTAGTCTTCAATTAGATCGCATATCATTTCGATGATTACTCTAGTAATTTGTGAGTCGAACCCTTTGGATGTTGAGAATCACCTAGTTTCATTTGGTTTTTAATGGCTTTATGTGCTGCTCATCCCTCTTATGCAGTGACCCACTCATTGAATGTTGAATTTAGTAAACATTTCACAAATATTTCAAAACTAATGTCAAATCTATAAAATATATGAGTGTTGGAGATATTCACTGATGTATTGCTAGTTATCGATGACAGACAGGAATGGGAGGCAGTGATACCACTTATGAGAGCACTTTATGTCATTTGTAAGTCCTGTCCAAAAGCCTGAGCGACTGTTATTGTATTTAAAAAGACTGGTTAATCATTTGGTATGACATGACATATAACAACGTGTTGAACACCAGTCACGAGTCAAACCTAACCATACATACCAGTGCTGTCTATAGATGTTGACAGCGATTTAAAAGAGTAGCGTAAAAGTCGAATGCATTTTCTGTGACACCAAATATACGGCCATATATTCAGCTATTATTTATCAGACATAGCGTTGAACAGAGAGCCCACCCTCTCCTCATAAGCTCATTCATATTATTAGGCTGTTGTATGTGTGTGTGCCGTCCGTCCATTACATCTCCAATCTTCATCCATATTGTCTCTGGCAGTCAGCTGTCAGGACCTCTCAGAGGCCAAACACTCACAACTATGGCTGTTCTCTGCCCTAAACACTGACTTCTTTCATCCCCAATAAGTTATAGCATTCTCTTCAGTTATATTTATGTGTTTGTAAAACACCTCATATTATATATGGTGTTCACTGTTCTCTTGACTATAATGGATGAGATTTTGTGCTCTCTTTTTCATTGACATTAGGCACAGGTATACCCGAACGGCCAAAGAGACGTTTCGCTGCTAATAGTTTTTTTTTTGCTCATTCAATGGATTATTATTATTATTGTAATTTGTAGTCACACTTATTCCCCACTAAAAGGCCTACAATTGAAAACAGTTTTCTGAACCTCTGAATAGAGTTTTTAGTGAAAAATTATTATTAATTTTCAAGTACTCCATAACTGCCTTTATTTGGAGTCGTTTAAGTTGGGCTACGATTTGCAGCCATCCCTTCATTGACTGAGTTTATGCATAATCACTGTTTGAATATTTTATCCAATTTTCTCGATTCATGTGTTTAACAACTTTTTTATGACTTATTTTTAATCTTAAATTTATTGAAAAGTAATGATTAAATCGCAAAATAATCCCTCAAATAGTAATTTGAGCGAAATTTTCTTCCACTAAATTAAATTGAATTTAATGTTTAGCTATAACTTTCAAAATACATGTTTTTCGCTGATTTTTTTGTTGGGAAAGAAATTCTCTTTCAAATGATTTCAATGATTAGGCCTTCGATTTTACTTTAATCATATTTGTATGAAAAGCAAACTTATATTAATAATACCCAAGAAATTAATATTTTCAATGTCTCGAACACATCAATGTCTTCGATGACTGGCCTTCGACTCGGCTTACAGTCGACTAAATCCTCATAAGACGTGAAAATATGTTAAACAGAGAATCGATACAATAATTAGTCAATTGTTTTCTCAATCAATGGATTCGTCGGAATTTTTATGTGAAAATAATTTTCGTATTTAAAAAACACTCGAATTATAAGTCATATAAATAGCCGGCGAAGAGGTCTTCGATGGAAATCGGATTCAGAGAAATGTGTTTTAGTGTTATCTAAAACATTGAATTTTTGGCTCATAGGCTATAAACTAAAGCTCATTGAAGTGCATCAAAAAATTCTTGTGATAAAACATTTTCCCGTTTTGGCTCACAATTTGATTATAGCATCGAAAATGTGCGAACAAAACGATAAAAACAAATCGTTTCCTACAATATCTTTATTTAACGATTAGTACAAATAGTTTTTTATTCAAATAATAAAAATTTTTGAAACACTTTTCTTCTTCGGCTTCGATACCATCTAAACATTAAATGATTTTCACATCACTTTTGTGTCAATTTCTCGTATGAATACATTATCGAAAGAAATCCATTTTTTGTTTTCATACAGGATATTGAGAAGTATTTTCTCATCTCTTTATTGATTAAAACCCTATTTTATTGCCTAATAAGTCAGTCCTCTTATCAGTGCTTTTGTGTAAAGTATTATAAAAGTGATGAATACCAGTATTGAAGTCTAATAAAAAAATATTTTGTATTAAAGAGAAGTAAAATAAGATTTTTTCCGATATTTTATTGAAGAGATTATTGTATATTATTTTATTAGTAGACTTTGTTTTTGTCAAAATCGTGAACTACTTTTGCAAAAACTATTGATAGCGTTAAGTGAATAAGAGGTACAACACTTGAGAGTTAAATCAGTGCTACATATTTGCTAGGATTAGTGCCTTTGGTTTGAGCTTTTATTCCTTCTCTGGTCTGATATCATATTTATTGTTAACTCTACTTATAATACGATATAATAGTGAAGAGACTTATTATATGATATAATCTTAAACAGTATTCATATCTTCAGATAAGACACCGGTTTTGGTGTTTCGGTAGATAAGGATTTTTATTTCATTTGATTTGATTTTATTGGGAGTAGAGGTGGTATTCAAGTGAGTGTTTAGAGGATCGCAAAATGCAAATCCTTTCAACCTTTTCAATACACCTCTATCTGGGAGTCGACGTGTGTTTTATCGTTTGTAAAATGATTTACTGTTTATTATATATTTGATATAACCAGCAATTCATTGAAATTGATATCAATAGGAATTTTATTTAACGTTTTTTCTCTCTGTGTATATATTGCTCTGTATTTTGTTATCTAATAAAACCTGAATATGAATAGGGATTGGCTTTTATTTTTCGAGTGCTTTCCAAAGACTCACTGAAAATAGTGAATATGTGAACAAATACTACCGTATTATATGACAACAAACTTTTGTTTAATATAATATAGACTTTTTTGAGTACAAGTATTTAATATAATAAAAGTCAATCAATAAATAAGTTGGGATTCACTCTCTCATAGACTCTCTGTTCGAGTCCTTTGTTTACAAATACTTTAATACTGGGTTTCGATGAGTTTGTCGGCTGTTTGTCGCGTTGGCTATCAATCAATGGTCTCTGAAATTTCTATTCAGTATTAGTTTGTTATACAATCTCTTCAAATAAAATACTAAATTTTAATTGATTTCAATCTAAAAAACTTATTTTTCTTCTCTTTGTTATTCAATAAATGATTGCATCAAAAGTGATGTGAATTCTGTTTAATACCTCTAATAAATTCATGAACTCCTCTATGATTTTGAATAAATAAAAAATACTTTTGTCTAATAGAGAAGAGAATGAAATTCTTATAAAATATTGAATTGCAATAAAAGAGGAATTCCTTTTCGAATGCGTTTTAGCTTTTCATCAATTTTAATACGATTTGTAATAAGCCTTATATGTATTTCTATATTAAAGAAGTGTTGTGAGCACAGGCATAGAGCGAAGGCACAGGCACTAGAATCCAATCCCAGGTGCGGTATTTTTTTTAAAGAACCGAATAAAAAGCTCTACGAAAACGCTTTTTCCAATAGATATATATAAATGTAAACAGTCTTATGAGAGGAGAAGAAAGAGCGAAATCAAGTGCAAACATTTCAAATCCCATTCGTATATACTTTTTGTCCATATTTTACTTTAGTCTCTCTCAGAGGCTCTCTCTCTCTCTCTCTCTCTCTCTCTCTCTCGCATTCGTCTAATTCTTGCTCAAATATATTCTTATAAATTGAATACAATATTCTCTTTTAAAATACAGTATTTCTCTGTATATTATTCTGTATTTCGCTTTGAAGTGAAAAGTTTTTTATTAAAAGTTTAAGATTTGTTTTTTTGTTCATTTCTTTAGAAAATATACTTATTTTTTGAGCCCATTATTCAGACAGAGCTATAAATTCAGACGTTTTTGGTTCAAACGTGGAAATAATTTTCGTCTACTTTTGTTGGCATTTAATTATGTTTGCTTTCTTATTATTTTTCTCAACTATTAACTTTTGTGAAGAGAACCACTTTCTGACGAATTATAATTTGGGAGAAATTGTATCCACGAACCGATGACATGAGAATTAGGCCTCATTTTAAAGGAACAGTTTTTCTTCATTTTTCGTTGCGTTTGCCATTCATTCGATTCCTTTCATTATTATTATCATTATTTTTGTTATTATTTGTGGTGAATATAATATCTGATATTTTTCACTCATCTCTGGATTGCATACAATTGAAAGTCGAGTATTGAAATACTGATAAAAAAGTAGTTATTTTTCCGTTTGCTGAGTGAGAAACCAAATTACGTGACGGCCTTTCCTTTTATAGCCAGTGCTAGTTATCTGTGCGGACACGCAATGATGAAAATTAATACCAAAAATTACTGTCTTTTATATATATCTGTATTGCAATGCTTTAAAAAATATATATAAATATAATGTCTAAGAATTGTTATGAAAAAGTGATTTTCTTTTCAGTTGTTTCGTATTTCAAAAGTGTTTTTCTCTTCAAAAATATGAAACCTTTTGATAATTGATTGAAATGAATCGATTCAATGACTTTTCCTTTTTTTCAACTCATATTCGTCGAGATTTTGATACTATTTTTTATTTTTAACCACTTTTTGTGGTTTTAGTCACTACTCTATTGGAATACACAAACCATTAGATAAATATTCATTAAATTAAGTGTTGACTCTTTTCTGCTAATAATTGCATTGATATTAATATTAAATATATTCAACTCTTTTTACAATATTCTTGCAATAAATTAATCACAACTCTTGAAGACATCAATTATATTCAATTTGAATGACTCAGTATATTATTTGTTGCTTTTCTAATGTGTTTTAATTAACATTTCTTATGGTGTTTTCCAAAGGGGTTGTCTTTTATGCTGTTTTTTGGCTTTTGGTGAGATATAGAGTGAATACTCAATGCAAACATCAATACATTTTTTGGTCGACTTTCTTAAAGTTGATTATAGGAAAAGTTAAGTCGAGTGCTGTCTCGGAGTTATTCTGGCCTTCAATTCACAGCATATATCTGTCAGTCTTTTGAGTCAGTATTTTGTAATTTTCATTTGAAAGTGAGTTCCCTCTCAGCCTCTCTCTGGTCGTCCACAGCACTGACTCGACTGTGCACTCAATACTAACGTAACTCTACTTAATCTTTATGGCTATCCCTTAAGAATAATCACTTAAATTATTGTAAACCACATGAGAACTGTTCTTCTCGGAGCAGATATGCAGCGGAGGGCACAGGACTACCAGAAGTCTCTCAAATTTGATATACCCTCAGATTAGATGAGTCTGTGTTTTATGTGCTCTCATTCTTTCCTCTTTGGGTCTGAACTATGCTGTTCTGTGCTGTTCCTCAGGACCAGAGAGATATTAAATGCGAATCTTAAGCCTCACATAACTGTAGTGTTAGTCAAGTATTTAGCTGTGAATCCAATGTCTATCGCAGAGAGTGATCTGCTTTTCTTCATCGCCCAAAAAACTGGTGAACTCACACAACTCACACACAACTTGTAACGACTCTGTTCTGTATATCTGGTGCTCTGTCTTCTTCACAGCCTATCCATCGTAGACTTTTCTCTCCTCTACTCTGCTTCCGTCGACCCCTCCATCAATAAGACCCCCCAAAAATTGTTGTGCAAAACGTCGTTACTCAGGCTATCGAATGTTGACTTCGAATCTGTCTGTGCTCTCAATCTATGAAAATGTTCTCCGATTTGAATATCTTTTTCAGCCAAAAGTTTTGCTGAAGAATTGTTTACTTGTAATCGATGTTCGAGCAGACGATCCCATCCGATGAATGTCTCGACTCTTTTGCTCTTCTTTTTTATTGCATCGATAGTGAAATGGCTTCAGATTTATAACTTCTTAGCACTTCTGCCGTATTTGTTATCAATTAATCTATTTTTCGCTATTTATGATAATTTTTATTTCAAAGATTATAATTATAAATATTTAAAAACATTTTTAGCGGTATATCTGATATGAAAATCTTTTTGCTTCCCGTAAACAGCGTTTAAGCGAAAATGTTTCTCAATCTCTGGTACGGGTCGTGACCTTTGAGATAAAGTTTTAGTTTAAATATTTTTTTGCCTGTTTTTCAACCGATGTTAATCTCATGTCTACTACGATGTGAGGGTTGCATCACTTGATGGCCAACCAGAAGTGAATGTTAGCCTCCCTTTAGTTCTTCAGCGACTTCTTCGATATCTTGTGCTCACAATTCGTTTCCAGGGATCTGTTGTTTGTCGTCAGTCTTTTCATTTTCTCCGCTCTTCTCTCGTCTCTTATTTCTGGAATAGTCTCTCATTTCTATCGTTTCATATCTATTCTGTGCCCACAGGTCTATACCTCAAGTGAGAGACGGTTCATATGAGAGTATATTTACTTCTGATTAATATCAGTTTGAATTGAGTTTAATGAAGTGCGACTCGCGTTCACTCAGTCCTCTTAAGTTGGTATTCGTTTCCCGATATATTCAGATTAGAATCGGAGAACATTTCATTATTTTCTTCTTCTTCTGGATTTTGTGAACCATTTCTCAGTGCTCTCCAACTGATAATTATATGATTGGAGACCTGGCTTTCAATTATGCGCTTATTTTCAATTTAAAATGCATGACATTATAATTATATGAACTTTTTATTTAGAAAACCATTTATAATAATTTTTGAGCAAAACTTTTTCGCCATTCCTTTGGCACCCGTTCTATATATTTGTGGCTCTCTATTGAAAAGAGATATTTCTTTTGGATTAATAGAAGACTTCAAATCAAAATTCATTCAATGATTTGTTTGAAATAAACTTTATTTTCATTTAACGATAGAATAAATTAAAACTTCTTTTTTATTGGCGAACCGTATAATCATTGGCTGTTATGTTGTGTTCAACCAAATCATGAATTTTAAAAACAAGTCTTTCCCTCAGACAATGGCTTCACTAAAAATACGATTCGCTTCAAAATTTTTTGATTTAATAATTAATATTCTCTGGAATCTAATCAAAAAGATTTTTGATTGAAAATTCATGTCTCAAAAGTCAAAATGATTTTCTCTCTTCAAGTTTGTGCTCAATCTTAGCCTTAAATCAAAAGTTTATGTTTTTATTGCTTTTCGTTTAACAAATATTAATATATTTTATGCAACCATTCATTAAAAGATTTAAAAATATGTTTTTTGTTTCGCTCATTAATTCTTTGACTGATCTTTAGGTTAATACCTGTCTTGAGGTCTATTCAAATAACGTATTAAAACTTCTTTCAAATACTTAATATTTATTGAATTTTTCTTTCATTTCGACAATGAGTCTAATGAATAGTCATTCTGTGCGGCCTTTCATAACATATTTGCAACTTATGACTGACTTATTGCTGTCAAACACGACTGAGTCCAGAGATTTAAATTAAAAAATGCATTTTTAAGCCACCAATTTGTTGCTGGAATAGAGAGGTCTTCTCAAATTGAGAGTCCGGCCCTCTATTACCTGAGCCGACATCCCAATGACTGTCGTCAAAGTGTCTTCGGATGCGTTTCTCTGGAGAACTCCAGAAATCGGCTGAAACTAAGCAAAAGTCTTATTTATTTTTAACTCATTCGACATTTTTGTTGTTTATTCCGATTTTTACGACATTGAACTCAACTATGAAGACGACGGTTGGAAAAACATTTCTCTAAATAGATTTCTTTTTCGTCGCTCATTCTGTGCAGAAGATTCTCATTTGAAAAGTCAATTAAAATCGTTGAAGAATTTGAGGCAATAAATAAAAAATATGAAATACTTTGTGAAATATTTCAGAATTAACGAGAAGTTTATTGCGATTCTCATCATTAACGAGGAGTTTCTGATATCATTTCAAACATTAAGTGAGGACAGGATTAACAGAAATCTTGCAAATTATTTGGGAAATAGTTATTGATGTTTGAGTGCGAGTCATATCTTGAATATCTTGAATTCACATTTAATTATAAACTTGTTGTACAGTTTTGGCCCAATATTAGGCTCATAAAAAGCCAGTGATCTGTCAGAAGAGGAACGACAGTCAATACCCAAAAGTAATCTTCAATTGGCTTCACTTATCTGTCGCTTCATTGAGTGAAAGACTGACTCTTGTGTTGGAGACGATTGCAAAATGTCTATAAATGACAGCGCAATAAATCACTTCTTAACTGAGTTCTGAGCCATGAGTTTGCAGTCAGAGCTCTCTCTTCGAGCAGTCATTCCATTCATTTTGGACGACAATTATATAAATTTTTTTTCGCTCTCTCTTTCACTTAAAATACACACCAAATGGGTTAAGACAGTGAACGCGTGCAGAACAGACATCTGATGGACAGTCCTCTGGATCTTAGGCCCGAACTATTGGTTTTGCATATTTGTGAACCAAATGAATGAGTTTTACGATTTTCTCCACTAATTAGACACAAAGCTGTCAAAGGCCTGGAATCACTTGTGATTAACTATTATGACATTAATGTGTGGGCGTTAGGGGTGGGCAGTGCTCGCCCTAACTCACACATAGTTTACTATGAGTTAAAAATGTATAAAAAATCAATAAATTGTGTAAAAATCGACTTTCTTTCAAATAATACCTTTTTATCCATTTTTCAAACCGAAAACGTCTGCCTCTTCTGCCGACCCATACATTGCTTTTTTGAATCGTTTTGAAAACTTTTGTTGATAGTTGAGTCTAAAAAAGTTTGTTTGTTCGGTGAAACACTCCATATATAAGAGTTTTATAGCTTATAAACAATTTTGGACCACAAATTGTAATTGGACACTTCCCTTTGGAGAGGTCCTAATAGAGTGGTGTTGGCGTTTCCACTGCTCTGGCATTCGATGCCTTTTCCACAAAAACGCGTAAAACTATACCGAAATTCTTGTGCCCAAAACCGTCTCGGATTGCGTTCGTTGAGCACATGAACCCCATCCATGACCTCTTCTCTGACCAAAGAGTGAGGCACTCGAATACGACTACATATTGGAGGTTATATTTTACACGAGAGGAGAGGAGCTCTCCATATAATAAATTGTTTGCACAGAATTACTTCAGACTTGAAATCCATAAAATTGTTTCCAAGTGAAGCACTCGAACGCCAATAATATACACAAATACTCGAAACCAATTGTGTTTTTCTCCAAACTATTTGTTGAGTATTAAAAAAAATTATCAAACGTTTAGTTTGGATCATACGATGATTATTCTGTGCTTCACAACCAAATTCACCCAAAAAATGACATCGAGTAAAATGATTTTCCGTTGTGTTTAATAATACCCTCTTTTTCTAAAATAAATGGCATTTCAAATATGTTCTCATTTTACTCGTTTATGTTTTTTCATTGCTATTAATGTTTTGCAGTAAAAGTAATGATAATTTTTTTCCCAAATAATTTCTGTGGGACTGAAGAGAATGTTTTCTCCCAATCATTACTCTCCCGAAGCGAAGGAGAGTAATGTTTTTGCCGTATTTGTTACGACTTTCCTCTTTTGCGACACATCTGTGCCTCAGAAATGACAGAAGAGCTGAGAGTATTGTATGAAAAAACACAGTATTTAGAAGCCATTGAGAGAAGAGATGTATTCATGTATTTGTGTTGAAATATTAGATGAATCATAGAGTGATATATTAGTCGCACTTCACATCATAGATAACATCTTTGAAAAAAACGAATCGTCTCTTTAGTAGGAAAAGTGAGGCACCGGGTTATCTGTCTTTTGAGTGTTTAATTGTCTGTTGATTAGACCTCTACTCAGGCTTTTGATGCCTCATCTGCTTAACTATGCGTTTATTCAAAGAGACAGTCAATCACTCAAAGCCAGTGCTAAATAAAATGCATTTTATTGCTGATCAAAATTTACGATTTAATTGTTTTGTGGCCGTGTGTTGGGCCTGTTGTGGGCCAACCACTGGCTGCCGGACCTGTTTAACCGACTCTCAACTTCTGGTAATGGAGTCAATCGGCGGCTATTCTCCAAATAAAATTATTGTACTCTTTATTGCCTGAAATTACTATTTGTGGCCAAAGAGTGGAGAGAAACGATTATTACAGCATTTGTTAAAACAATATATTTTTCTTCACATAAACTCTTTGAATAGAGTTATCGCTATTTTTGGCTCCGATTTGGTTATAATATAAATAATTTTGATTTTTTAAAAACTCATATAATATTTAAAATTATGGGAAATTTAACGGTGAGTCAAAACCTTTGGAGAATAGGGTTGTGCTCTTCAAATGTGTATTAGAGGACAGTCTAACAGTCTGCTCGAATCCAACAAATGCTACCTTTATTGCAGTTCTGAGCACTCGGTGTTTTGTCTGTTCCCGTGACGCGTACCCATTAAAACCCTGTTGTGATTTTGTTGTGTCCATTGAAAGATCGCATCCTTTTGTCAAAATAGTTATCTTTTTCGTCTGAAAAGTTGTTCAGAAGAGGCTTTCTATCGATTCTAAGGCCGATAGCATTGAAAGACTCAGTGATTGTATGCCTTTAAAGAGTCTCTCATAGAATATCCTATTTTTAAAACCAGAAGTACTTTAGTTTACTGTCTCTTCAATTCAATACATTTTATTTTCTCGACTTTTGTCAAAAATCACATTCTATTGGATTTTAAGGAAAGCCATAATTTTTATGTTAAGCCAAATAGCTTTGGCTCAACAGACCATTTGATGCAATGGTATTCCCGATCAAAATTGTCAAAAAAAACATTTGACACACTTATCCTAATAATAGTATTCATGGCATAAATGTAATCAATTTTATTGAAATACTCCAAAATGCGGTTCAAATGTGTTGTCCGACAAAATGATTGATAAATAGTTATGAAGTTTTCAAAACAAGTCATAAAAATTTATCTCAAATTCAAATTAGATTTTGATTATTATATTAAATATATTTTGTTTTCTCTCTCTTTAGGTAATTAAAACATTTCATTACAACTGAAGAGTGTTTCGATTACTTATGAATCGGGTTCTGAAGTACTGTCTGAAGACATAAAACATTTCTCAGAGATCTAATAGATATCTCAGAATATCTTCGGTTTGTTATTAAAGTTTTGTTCAATTTTTAGCTATAATTCGAGTCTCATTCAGATTAGATAATAATTATTAGGAAAGCCATTGATTATTATTCTTATGAACGAAACATAATTTTAATTTCGTTGTTTGGTTGGGGCTCCGGATTAATAGATGAGATGAATCATCACATTCTTTGTGACCAATCCTTAGTCGTTAGCGAACACTCGCCTCAATATCTAATGAATATCAAGAATATTAAAATTAGAAGAAAAACAATTTTATGTATAAAATGCTTTTAAACGACAGAATTTTATGGTATTATATAAGCAGAAGCTTATAAACTCATTATATATTTTAGTGTTTTGTTGCATAGTCTATAAGATATATGTATGAATGTGTGCTGTGCTGTGCTGTGTGTGTGTGTGCACTGCGTTTGAAATATTGCCAAAAAAATAATCATTAAAATTAGAGTATAGAGTGTGGAGAGAGTAGTAACCGGTCTAATGAATAATGCATTTTCTACTCTCTCTATGAGCTAACAATCCATCCCTTCGTTATTTGGTTACTTATTTTAAAATAAATGCTTTTAATCAGAGATGGGATACCTTTAAGTCACTGATATATTAGGAAAATATGAGAGCATTTTGTTTGTCGGCTGTAATCCACTCCAGAGTAGAGGCAATTCATTGCCAATCGAATAAATATATTTTCAATTCTGTCCCGCAGTCACAGTATTCCTGTACTGCTGGCCTCTCACCGGTGCCGTAGCCAACTGTGCGATGGCTATCAGTGATGGCCAAGGTATCCAACCTCATGGAGGGGTATTGATCCGCCTGCTATTCCAGACATTTTGAAGCCAGGCTTTTGTCAAATTTGTGAGAAAACATCTGACATTCGTATTATAATAGTAGTATAGATAACATCAATTGAATCATTCAAAGGTAACTTTGGTAATGGTGTTAATCGGCGGCTATTTTCCAAATGAAATTATTGTACCCTTTATTGCCTCAAATTACTATTTGTGGCCAAAGAGTGGAGAGAAACGATTATTACAGCATTTGTTTAAAACAATATATTTTTCTTCACATAAACCCTTTGAATAATAGAGTGTTCGCTATTTTTGGCTGTAATTTGGTTATAATATAAATAATTTTTGGTTTTTATAACTCATATAACTATAAGTGTTTAAAATTTATGCGAAAACGCTTTGCATAAGACGTTATGCTCTCATCTCTTGACTCCAAAGCCTATTATTATTCACATTCTTATTGTTAGTGAATAATAAAAAGATTAACTTTTATTGGCATTGGTTTTGGTTTTTGGTCTTCAGTGCTGAATGTCTTCAACAACACCTACATTACAATTAATGAATTGCAATGAGTTTTCCACATATTTTTTGCTCCAATCAAATAACTCTTAAGATTTATCTTCTCTTATATAAGAGAACATCTGAAGAGTCTGTTGTGAAATGGGTTTTAAAATTCAAATTAAACTCGATTACAATTAATTATTTTAACAGTTTTTTTCAATTTGATGCTAACATTAAACACAAAAGAGTAGAAAAATTGAATTCCTTAATAAAAGCCATTATTCCTCTTCTGATGGAAACATATTTACAGTGTTTTCCTCTTAATTAATACACAGTTTTTAATACTTGTTTTGAAAAAATAAATTTCTAGCAACAAAATTAAGACTCTTTACTGGCTTTAAAATAGTAGCACATCTTCGCAGCAATTTTTTATATTTCGCGTCTAATCCTGTTTTATATAATATTTCCATCTCTTTAATGTATTTTTATCTTAATTTATTAACTCTTATCATAAAAAGGCTATATATTTAAAAATTATGATATATTTTATTTTTGGGATTACTTGTGCAGTCCTTTCCTTTCTTCAGGAGCAGGAGGGAGAGGGTACAATCTTGTTGCTTCCAAGAGAAGATAAAAATAGAGTCTTATTCTTCTTTTTCATTCAGGCTTTTAAACTAATTTTATCCAAGAATTTAAATAAATTAAAATAAAATAACTGAAGCTTTGAATTATTAGGTCGTTATCAGTCCTCTCGGTGTTTGATTGCCTTCATTACAGAGTATTAGACTTTATTTCTCACAAAATATATTGTCTTCGATGCAAAAAATTGAGATTTCAGTACTTATTTCGGGAGAGATTTCTTATGCATAGCATCGGTGGTGGAGATGTGAAACTGGAGCCAATATATTAGTGATAGACATCCATCACTAGAGCACTGCATTTGTTCTTCAGCTTCATCTTCAAAAGCAATCTTCTGGAGTGTGAATGAGAGGCTAAAGGCATAGAAGAGTGAGAGTTGTGTCGCAAAAGCATTGCTCTCTTCTGTAGTCTATTCTTCTGGAGAAGAAATTTTTGCTTTAATATTCACGGTCTGAGAAATCGATTCGATGTTATGCCTACCGAATCATTGCCTCTATTTTTCGTACAATATTTTCCACTCAGTTCTCTCTCTCTCTCTCTCTCTCTCTCTCTCTCTCTCTCTCTCTCTTCGTTGAAAAAATCTTATAATACATATATCCATATCTTATTGTCTGCATTGCGTTTAATTTACAGTCGAGTGCAACCACTAAAAAGTCTGTTCTTATCCGCCAGCGTTGGCTCACATGCCTTCCCCTCTCTATGTTTTTATACATTTCATATAGTATTGTTCAAAGCGTATTGTTTTTAACGCTATTTTGCACAAACCATCACGTATTGTGAGCACTGGTCTATTATTTCTTATGGTATAACTTTTCTCAGCTCTTGTCGTGTGTTTTGTTCGTCAGCCAAACAATCAAAACGATAGAAAATGAGCTAAAATTCTGACGAAAAAACTTAAAAATAAAAGAAAAATATAATCAGTTTTAAACTGCATTTGAGATAAACGTTTGCTTTTCATTAAAGCGTTTCTTTTCATTTCTTGCAAACAAATAATGAATCGAAATATTTTCAGTTTTGTGTCAAATATTTTCAACGTTTTCTTCGTCTGATGAAACCCTAGACTCGAATACTGGAGAGGAATAACAAAAAGACGTTTTTGCAAAATATGTGTTTTTAGATAACATTAACTTTTTTGCTGTAAAGATATTAAAAGCGATTGCAGTCTTACTACTTGTGTGTCAGCTATTTATGGATTGACTAAACATCTCTTCAAACCTGATCTCATCTCTGTGTCGATATGTGTGTGCGTTAGAGCACAGGTGTGTTGGGGTTTGGGCAGAATATAAAACGATTGCATGCGATTCACTCATCTCCTCCTCCCATCATTTGCTGACTTGTTTTATATAATATTTTCATTTATATATTCTCTATATGTTGTATATGTTGTGGTCATACCAGACATGAACGCATCAAAACGTTTTCTAAATTTATTTATGCATTACTTTATCGCAAACTTAAATATTTTCACTTCCAATGAGAAAAAATCTCAACTTTTTTATGGCTTTCCACTCTTTTGGCCCAATATTATCAGCTCTAGTCTACCATTCCTTCAAATATAGCCTTAAAACTGACGACTATTTTACAGATACCCGTAAATTATGGCAATAATTATATTTGTTTATTGCCTGAGTAATAATTGTATGGATTTTTGCCACCGATTGTTTCCAGTAATTTCGAGTAATCCAGGCAATAATTACAAACAAATATCAGGAAATTTCTCTAATAGTAGCCATAAATCAAAGGTTTTCGGCAAAATTTTGTCGCGAATATCAGTTAATAACTAAAGTTTAGTAATAATTATAAGTTTGTTGTGAAAAAAATCCGAAGTTATTTGTATTTGCATTCTTCATATCCTTGTCTTCATGGGATTCCACTTTTAATTGGATAGTTCTTCAAAGTTGCACAGAATAGAGGAGAGATTCTCCCGAATAGCACTGAAAGTTGTCAGTCAAGTCGTGAGCATTAATAACCAGTAATGCCGATGAGGGGGTTCGGCCCAATACCCCCTGATTTTATTGCTCGACGAGACCCCCCTTGAATTTGGTCGGAAAAAGTGTTCTATTTTGTTGTGTCCCTACCCCTACCCCCCACCTCGACATTTGAAAATTTTATTTTACATTACGTCTTTGGACAGATACTCTACCTGGTAAGGTCTTGAAATAAAAATGGCCTTTCCTAACCCCCTCCCCTGTGAGAAATGTGACCCCCTCCTGAGTCGTGCTGTGTTATAACATTAAGTCAGTCATTGTATGTGAGTTTAAAACCACTTCTTTTGTACATTTACTCAATTCTGGAGTCCACGGCTACCCCCAAATGGCCAGTAAATTAGCCACAACCTTGAACGTTTACCATACATTGAAGAGACTTGCAAAGTCTCAAAGAAAAACTCTCTCCTCAAATGAATAAGAAAGGTAATTTTATTAAAATTCATTAAAATATATTGGGCTCAATATTTTGTTCAAGTAGAAGCAATAAATTAGCGAGGTGATATTACCCCTCCCCCAGATTGGGCGACCCTGCTCAAACCCGGCTATAATATTGTTTGGAAAATCAAACCATCTTTTAGTTAATCTATTATTTGTCGGTAAAATTCTTGTTATGATTGGCGAAGAATTTTTTCAATTATCGATTTGGCAAATATTTTATTCATTGCCTCCAATTTTGGTTTTATTTTTCCCTTAATTTAATTCTTGGTCTAAGAATTTAAGAAATTCCTATCGTTTTTCATTCGACCCCTGATTTTGAGCATTCATTTCGCTATTGAGGAAAATATTTTTGTTGTTATGAAAAACCAATGACTATCGCAAAGCAATTCAGACAAACGATTGAACAAAATATAATTCTATTGAATGCCATATATGAGTATATTATACGATATACTGACTTATATAATATAAGTCAGAATAAGTTATACTTAATAATAATAATACATAATTTCGGTCTACCTTTGGATGGCTGAAGTCAATGCTCTCCGAAGGAGAAGCAAAAATCATACAATAAGTTGCAGGTTATTACAGAGAGTGGTCTCTTAATAATAATATTAAAGGAGAGACCATATGTTTTCAATTGTTAGATGAAATTTTTGGTATGAGTTGTTAAGAGTATATCAGAGTTTTATGGCTTAATGAACGAAAAGCTAAAGAAATTCAATCGTTTTTTCTATCAAAAGGAGAAAACTTTTTTCAGTCAATGTGTGGTTAAATGTTGTGTTTCTTCCACTTCTTTACTTATTTTACAGCATTTTTCTCAAGAATTTCCTCTCCTTTAGAGAGAGTGTGTTGGAGACCACTGTTAGGCATTGACTTCAGTGGGAGAGAGAGAGAGAGCACTGGTATTCTCTCCATTAGGTTTTCTAAAAATAAGTCCTCAGAAAAGGAGAGACTCTTGGCAAAAATAGAGAGTCGTTACGAGTAGTTCACGGGTTTTACATTAACTCTTCACTCATTCTTAGTGAACAACTTCTTAGGTTTGGTTTTAAAGTCTATATTATTTCGCATTAATTATCGTTCACTCAGAATAAGTGTTATATTCAATGCATTCCTTTCTTCGTTTGAGTCGTTTTGTTCGGATCAAAGCCAACCTCTCATTAAGGAAAGAGCTCTGTGTTGACCACAATTGACATTAGAAGACAATCAAAGCTATTGAATGGAGAAATCATATGACTCTCGACTCGATTCTCCTTATCTTTTGCTCACAAAACTCCTAATGATTTACAGCTAATACTCTCGACGTCTGTTGTGTCTAACGTTGTATTAAATTATTAAACTTTATTGTATTGTATAACTTGTTGTTGAGCCCAGAGGTGAACAGCACTGGAACAGCACTAAAGGACTACTTTATAATAACTTTAGTGAAGAATAAATTAGACACAAAATTATTGCTAATGTATGCCATTATTGAGATATCATTTCCGATATGTAATTCTCATGTTTTCTCTTGTTTTAGAGCCAAACCATAAGATAAACACTAATTTTTATGTCTATTTTACACAATAAACAGAGAAAAGCTAAAAAACAGAATAAACTGAGCCATTAGTTAGCTTTTTATGAAGTTGTTGTCATAAGTAAGAAATAATTCAAATTTCGTTAAATTAATTCATTATCTCACTTCTCATAAGACAATTTTTCTTCGTCACAATCGTAAGACATATTATAAACCATATCCACAGCTCCCGACACAGTCTTCTCTATAATTAGTGTTGTAGTCGACTGTAATTATAATTTTGTTGGACTATTATTTTTGAGCCCATTTATTGACATTAACTTCAATGAGAGTGCAATTAAAACACAACAAAACAGAGCTCTCACTGAGAGAGAGACTTATGTTTTAATGTTTCACTTGAACTGAGTTCTCGGCTCAGAGTTAGTCTCTGACAACAGATATAACTATTTCTCTCTCTTCCAATCCATTGTAAGGAAAATATAGTTAATATTTGGCTCGAGGCTAAATATATGATCACATCTTCAGCCTTCATATTCTTTGCCAGAGTTTTGTTCTGCTGGTACTTAACTCAGAGTCAAAATCATTCGACAATAGGGTTGTGCTCTTCATATGAGTCCTCTCACACTCGATTCAACAAATTCTACCTCTATTGCACTTTTGAAGGCTCGGCGTTTTGTCTGTTCCTCCAGAGGGGCCCTAAGGTAGGACCGAAAACTAGTCCTTCGGTCCGGGGGGAGACCAAAATGATAAAAATTTATGCCTAGTGGGCAAACCCATCTGTCCCTTCCCTGGCCATTCCTGCTCTAATTTTGTTTTGCAAATGAGTGACTGTGCGGTGACTGACTGAACGTTGATAGTTAGGACAGGACGGGTGTCACAGAAGAGGAGACGATTGGGCCAAATAGTCAATAGTCAATAGTGAGCCAAATTGTGCTACAATTGTGTGTGACTTAGGAGTAGTGATTTCGCTCTTTTGCGGGTCAAACGATTATCTTCTGGTGAGCGGACACCAAAAGGTAATACAGGGTGACATTAACGTCACTGCAAGGGGACTACAAGGGGACTGCCACCGAACAATACATGTAAATCCAGTTTTTTGCTCGAGTGTTTGAATGCATTGAATTCAGATGTATTGTTCATCCCTGTTCTGTTCTGTTCCCTTCCCGTCATAGTGAGTTGACTTTCTGCTCTTTCAATCCAGCAAAAATTTCTCATAAATATTTGTCTTAGCCTAGGCCTGTGCTCTGCCTATTCTCTGGCTGTGCTATCGCTCACAGAGTCCGTGATTAGGAGTTCAGGAGTTGTGATATAATAAGAGCTGAAAGTACTGAAACTGGTCTCAAACTATGTGTTTGTATGACAAACACAGGGCTTACAGTTTGTCTGCAAACCGATATGGGATCCGATTCTCAACGCTTCCTATCGGCCAGAATTGTATGCTGTGTGCTGTGCGCTAAACCAGGAGCCAAGACATCCCTAAACTGCTCATATAATTTATCGTTTTTAACTTTATTTTTTAAATTAGTTTTTATCTCTGACTGCACTATATTTCTCTATTTTAAAGAGAATGAGATTTCATTATGTGCTCAGAATTTTTCAACTGATATCAGAAAAGTTAAAACTCTTATCGAAAGGCCTTTACATTCCATGTTCTCGTGTTTATGAGAACCAAGAAAATACATTTCACACTAACTTAAAATAATAAAAATTAATAATGAATTTCTATGAAATGAATATATTTTTCTTCTTTTTTCGCTTCTCTTCGCGCATAAAATTAAATTTATTTATTATTTTAATTCAAGTTTGGCTTTGAATTCATTAATGGATTGAAGTTTTTCTTCTTCTTTGGCTAAGATTATGAACTCGTGTTCACAATTGAAATATTTATCTCAGAAAATAATTTATTGAAAACTCAAATCGGAATTAAATATTCATTTGAAAACTTGTTTCGCAAAAAAACATTTCTTGAATTCACCCCATTTTTCTCTAAGCCTCAAATAAGTCATGTTTTTTGATCAAAATATAAGTTCTTTTTTCTCTTAATATACGAAAAATTTCTCCGAAAAGACCAAAAACTTATTAAATAAAATGAAAATCGAATTCCAGAATATTATTTGAATTAATAAACAATTTACTCGTTTTTTGGCCAAAAATTCAAACATTTCGTATAATGTTTTGCCGGATAAATTCAAATTGAAATTTGCAAATATGAATGCTATGCAAAACACTTAATGTTTTGATGAATGCAAGGCTTGTGTTCTCTTCGGTCTGGCATTCAGTTCAGTCCTAATATTTTATATTTTAATTTTCAGTTTTGAGTTTTGAGTTTTGCTTAAATTTATTGTGAATTCCTGGCATTCATTTCGAGTCAAGAGAAGTATATTTCAATAAAATACAATATTCTCCAGATTTAAGTCCTTTGGTATTAAATAGTGTTCTTCTCATTGAGGAAAAGCAATGATTTTCTCCATTCAAATGCTATTAATGTTTATTAAAATAAGCGATAATTAAAATGAATGCATATTTGAAAATGTTGTGGCATTTGTTTGGAAAGGCATTCGAGGGATTCATAAACATATGTATATAACTATTTCATTGAACTCTTTCTGTTTCTTCACATTCGATGGTTTGCACACATAATTTGATTGTAAATAATCCTATAATTCTCCAAATTTCTTGAGTCCGAGTCTTTCAAAACATAAATATATGTACCGATAGACAGAAGCATAGCTTTAATTATTATTATAACTATTGTATTAATAATAATAATTTTCAGACCCAAAGTCTAAGTACAGTCACAAAAGTTATGATTTTTTGCTTCCTTGGTCTGTCCTGTGCTGAGTTGACTGCCAGCACACCTGCAATAAGGTTTTTCCTTCTGTAAGTATAGTGTTTTATACCACTATTGAGATACGCATAGCGTGTATACCATTGGCTCCAGGCGTTCGACTTTTTGATTGACAGCTTCGCCTCTTTTGCCTCTATATCTCGAATTTTGATTTTTTACCTCTCATTCAATGAAAGCTTATTTTACTAAATATTACTCAGTTTTTATAAATCTTTTTGTCTGACTGTTTTCAATGCATTTCTCTATCTTTTGGTCAGTCCTGCAAATTATAAACAGTTGTGGAGTGCTGTCAGTTCTAACGGCCAATTGTTTATCTATTCTGTCCGCTACTGACTGTTCTCCGATTTTATTCTTGTTTTGCTCGTCAGAGGACACAACGAATTCTTCAGACGTTGAGTCGAAAAATATCTTCAGAACTGAATTCTCTCTCGTTTTGAAGTATGGCTTTGAACTTGAATTACATGAAAAGCACTGAAAAATGATTTGTTATTCAGCGAAATGTTGTAATAAAAGCCAAAAAACGTATTAATAATAAATATGAAAATTTGTGATAAGTTTTTTAGTTTCAATCCTTTTGTTTCCGAATAAATTTTCTGTTCGCCACTCGAAGAACATTACTCTTATCCACAATTTTTTGCCTCTTGTTATGAAGTCTATGTTTTAACCCTTAGTTTAGTAATTAATCACACTTTTGATTCGGTGGTGACTGGAAGGGTGTTCCTTAGGCCTCATCAAATTGTATTTTAGTTTTTTCCTAATATTTTATTTCTAGTTCTCCCGCACATACCCGGGTTAGGCCTTTGTGTGTTTTTTGCACATTTCTATCATCTATTATGACATTAGCATAAGATTTGAAAAAAATGACAAAATTATTAATAATTTTGTTTCCACTGTCTGTCAGAAGAGAGAAATATCTCAATAAATGTCCGATTGTTATGAAAACTAATTTTTGGCTTTCATTCCAGACTTCAAATGTTATTATTGTTTTGATTGACTGACACTCGCACTGAATAATTGGGTTTTGAATTTGATTTTCTCATATTATCCTTTGATTTATATACGAGTGAACGCATCACTCAGTTTGTCATCTATTGTAGTGCTATCCCGTAGTCATTCCCTCCTTTGCCGTCTCTTTATTTAAGTTTAATTTGTATTAATCCTATTTTGTTTGACACAATCGTCTCAACACTCGTTGAGAACATAAAAAATTGTAATTTTTTGCGATATAGTTATAACACTTCTTATGTCAATCAAAGACTGTGAGTCTCATTCAGTACTGATTTATATTATCGGCAAATATTTATTGCGATTATAATTCATTTAATTCAAAAAACTTGATTAGATTAGGAGTAAAGTCACTCTACTATTCCATAATCATCTGTAATATACTGTCGTTTTAGGCAAAAACTGTACTGATTTTTAGTAAATCCAGTTTCGGAGTTATGTTTTATTGCAAGTTTATAAATGAGGGAAGTCTGTGAAACAATTTTCTCTCCAGTCTTTTCCTTGATAATTCAATTCCTGTATTAATATGCGTTAAAATTTTATCGCTTTATTGCCTTAACTTTTATTTATTTATATTTTTCTTATTTCGTTATATATTTTATGTGATATAAGAAATTGTTTTCTCGCATTCAATGAGCCATTGATTGGAAAACTGTTAACCATTTAATGGTTGTCTGCTATCAGTTGAGAAAATTTATATCATTTTAATTATAAATAATTTAATAATTAATTAAAAAATTGAATCTATTTTTAAATAGTATATTAAATAATTTAGTTTTAATGTCGGTTTATCTGATTCTTTGCTCAGGAATTTTAAATCAGTTGTGAATTGATTTTTTTCTGATCTTTTTCTCGAGAAAAAACTTCTCATAAATATTTGAGACTTAGTTAGTCCTCTGCCTGTTCTCTGGCTGTGCTATCGCTGCACAGAATTCGTGATTAGAAGTTCAGAAGTTGTGATAAAAGAGCTAAAAGTACTGAAAATTGTCTCAAACTATAGTTTTTTGGCCAAACATTCAAAGATTTCGTATAATGTTTTGCAGGATAAATACAATTTGAAATTTGCAAATATGAATGCTATGCAAAACACTTAATGTTTTGATGAATGCAAGGCTTGTGTTCTCTTCGGTCTGGCATTCAGTTCAGTCCTAATATTTTATATTTTAATTTTCAGTTTTGAGTTTTGAGTTTTGCTTAAATTTATTGTGAATTCCTGGCATTCATTTCGAGTCAAGAGAAGTATATTTCAATAAAATACAATATTCTCCAGATTTAAGTCCTTTGGTATTAAATAGTGTTCTTCTCATTGAGGAAAAGCAATGATTTTCTCCATTCAAATGCTATTAATGTTTATTAAAATAAGCGATAATTAAAATGAATGCATATTTTGAAAATGTTGTGGCATTTGTTTGGAAAGGCATTCGAGGCACTCATAAACATATTTATATAACTATTTCATTGAACTCTTTTGGTTTCTCAGTTCTGATGGTTTGCACACATATTTTGAATGTAAATAATAGGCTCACAAACTCTTATAAATCATTTCACTATTTTTTGGTTTTGTTACACTTTTCTTGATTTTATCCGAAAGCACTGACTCTATGGTATTCTGTGCTAATAATTATTGCGATACTAATTACTAAACTAAATACAACAGAAATTAATCATCAAAAGAGTGTTAGTATTAATATAAAAGTTTTATAATTTTACTCAATTAGTTATATAACAAAGTATTTGGCATTAAATCTGTTCAGTCGTCCAACTCTTCCATTAGTAGTATTAATAAATTTAATGAAATACTCTTTTTTTTTGCGACTCGAAAATAATTTTTGGCGTAAAATCAGTTCAAAGGCAGCACTGGTTTCGTATATAAAGGATTAATAGAAATAATATTCAAAAACATTCGGTATTAATGATTGCAAACACTGGCGTTGGGCTCAGTATTAGTCGAGTCCTTAATTAACATTAGATCTGTTCTTAAAAGTAATTTACTCGCAATATATTTGATACTTAAAAACAGTGACTGATGTGTGAAAAATACAGATTCAAACTTATAAATAAAAATAACATAAAAATTTCAGTGAACTGTTTGCTGAAGATGTGCAAGAGCTCAGCTCCTCAGACCAGTATTGTAACGCCAGAGCTGTGGCTACACCTCTGCCAGTGCTAAGACACCTTTTGGTGCTTGAGATGAACTCTTCAGCCATTTGTTCGCTGAATAATTTATAGCCAATGATTACGTCTATCCTCTTATATCTTATATTCGTTTTTGAAGAGAGTTTTTCTTCTTTTTCTAGAATCAAATTCTTTGACTCTTTTCTTATTATTCGGATTTTTTTATTTCGCTTAAAGTCAATGCTTTTAATGTTTTTCTATTTCACAATCGGCTGAAGAAAAAATCGGAGAAAAATTAAATCATTTCTTATATGTTTGAGTCGATTGAGTTTTATTCAAATTTATCATAAAATTTAAATACCTATTTCAGGCTCTTTTCTCTGCATCCCTGTGCCGTACACAAGAAAAATATATATATAAGTCTTATCTCATTTATAGTGTGTTTTAATGTATTTTAAAGTCGAATCTCTGGTTGTGTGCCTTCGGGTCAGACATTATAGCGAGTGCCACCTGCAGTGCCCTAACTCTATTGGCAATTCCCAAAAAATAAACCAGTATATTTTAATGCAGTTTCTACACAGTTTGAGACAAAAAAGATTTATAATAACTCTTATATTCTTAACTTTTATTATTATTATTTTGATTTAATTTGATTCTCAATTCTTTGCCAGAAATGTGTTCATAGTTTCCAACGTTTAACAGAAAATTGCATTTTTTTCGTCTGCTCTCAAAATTATCGTTCAATAGTTGGGATCTTTTATTTTGATTTTGTTTATTACCCTCTCTTTTATAGTTATTATTATTCATACATAAAATCCTATTTAAATCAGATTTTCTCATCTGATTAATGAAAAAAGTATTTGAAATCCTTTTTTACGTAAATCTGAGTGTTATTTATAAACAGAATAATGAGTTTTAAGACTATTTTATTCACATTTTTATTGAAATTCTTTTGCTTTTCAGAGCCTTTTCTTCTTAAATAAAAAGTGTGAAAATGTTTTCAGTCTTGAAGTTAATGTTCGGCTGAAAAATCTATTTTCGTACCGAGTTTAGGGTCAGACCGTCGGAGTCGGAGTCGACGGAAAGAATATTTTGATTTTCTGTTTGCTTTGATTTGTGATTCATTGCCAAGAAATGGATTATGTGTTGACCTATCCCTCTATCCCTCAACCAAATCGAGGCTTTTCTCGAATTTCTCAAATCACTGAATAAGATATCAGTTTTTTCTCTCATTTCATTCAGTTATCAAACGAAATGATTATTACATTTGTCTATTCATTGGATTTTATTAATCATTAATATCTAATCGCATGTAAACATGAAATTTGAAAAATACTATCAAACGATTTGCTCTTTTTATTGGATAAAAATTGTTTTTCAAAATCGTCTTCTCGTTTGCGTAAAGAAAAACAAATTGAAATTAATTTGGGAAACGATTCGTTCGTTTGTTCCCGAAATTGAAATATAATCTCAATTCAAATGTGAAATGGATTCCAGAATTGATTGTATCCATCAAACCGTATAAAACTCGAAGAATATAATAAGAAAAATCATTTAATGTTTTTTGCGGAACATCTCATTCCAGTGAATACATAAAAAATGTATAAAACGAGAAAAAAATGAATCCATTTATTGTATATATAATAGAATAAAACAGTACTTAAAAAATCAAATTTACATTAAGAGGTTTTTTATACTCCAGTAATAGTTATAATATATTTATCGTTTCAATTCGTAGATTCGGCTCTCATTTTAATTTTCATGCCATTAACTCAATAGAAACTCCGCTAACTGTTAGCCCTGTGCCGGCGAAGGCGCAGATTTTCAATTGGAAACTACTTGGTTGGCATTTTATTTGCGGGGGGAGTCGGTGGGGGCCGATAGGGATAGCATTGGCAGCTCTTTTCTGTTGTGTACATAAAATATTTCATCTCTTCTTTTTGGCAAATATTTTGTATCGATTTGTCTGATATGAAAATAATATATTATTTGCAATACTCTGACCGTCTTTATGTCTGAGTGACTGCCTGTGCCTCTGCCTGTGCCGTAAGATTCGATTGCCTTTCGGGAATTCAAAACGTTATAAGAGTGCCATTTCTGGAGATATTGACGCAAAAAATGCCAAAATTGGCCATAAAATAGCATTTGAACCGAGTTTAGCACAGCATCGGATGCAAAATACTTGTGATGTGCATCACTCAGGCAAATGTTCTGACTCCTAATGTGTGTACAAAAAAATTTATTTCAAATCGAGTGTGACGTCTATGACATCACCGGTTTGTGCCTAAACTCTCGCATTAGGCCTTCCAATGAATATATCACTACTTTTGCAGATCACTCGAAGATCTGAAGATCTCTCGTATATAGTATTTGAAGTGAATTATGGCCACAAAAATAAATGACTGTTCAATAAAAGTATGAATCTGTCATCAGGTGGTTAGCGATGGCCTGACATTAATTTTTGGAGATTTTCTGATCACTTTTCTGATCACTTTTGGGCTTTGATATAATGGCGGTCATCACCACTGGTCTCAGTCTATGAGAGCTAATTATTTTTCTCCATTTGAGAGCTTACTCTTTGGCACTGATCTCACTCTTCGGCTCAGTCTTTGTTTGTTTGTGATCCGGTGCCATATCTTCTCATTTAATTGTGATCACAATTTGCGTCTCTCCGCCAGCACTGAGTCATTCATTCATTAATACAGTGTTTGGCACTCATAGCCGGTGCCCTAACCGGTCATTATTTAAGAGTTTTAGTCACAGCTATGGAACCATTCATTTTAGTTTGGAAATGGAGTATAGCTATGGAGTGACGGCCACATCATAGCCATCGAGTAAAGTCCTATGAGGTCTACAATGAGTCTATTGATTGGTCACCTAATCCCGAGTGCGAACACAATTATTTCAGTGATATTGGAGGTGACACTCACTCCAGACTCGATCCAAGGCTCGAATATTCTTAATTCTGAGCAAAATTTCTCTTTGGATTCTTCACGAGATTATGAGTAGTGCTGAGCACTGCTCACACTTTTAACGACTTTTTGCTTTCGTTTTCTTCTGTTTCGTTCACTTATTCTCTTGTCTTACTTATTGTTGGCTCTGTTAGGCTGTGCTCTCTCTGTCTCTCTTAGCTATAGTCTGTCTTATCTCCAGACTCCAGACGCGATGCATTTATTCTGTTCTCTCTGTTCAATACACATAAAACGTGTCTAATATTGGCTTTTATTTTGTGGATGCGATGCCTTTTTGGAGCACATCTTCAGTGCCATCGGTACGGTTGGGTTGTGTGCGATGTGTGTTCCCCAGAGATTTGCATGTTTTCCGAGTTTTTCGCTCTTATTTGACATGTTTTCCATTCTTTTAGTTTCATCTTTTGGAGACCTTTTTTAATGTCTGTTTATAAAACAGTTCTCTTATTGCACACAAAGGGTTTAGAGGTATAACAGACTCTCACATAAGACTATACCAGAGTATACCAGAGCTGTGCCTAATCTAAGATTCATGTTATATCACTTTTTGCCGTTTGTTTGTCTTTATGCTATGCATTCGTTTATCCTCTGCACACACAGATACCGGAGCTCTGTATGTATTGCTCGTTCAGTCTGTCCCTTAGTGTTCTCCACCAATTTTGTGCTACTTGTTCTAGTTGTGCAGCCCTGGGATAAACCCCTAAATAAATCTCTTTATCCCAAAACGCGAAAAACGCATTCAAATACTTATTCCAATTCTATGACTAAAACTTGTCTCCCCTTCGGAAAAAAGTATTTTCAGTGTCGACCCCCAAATCCAATGGCTTCCCTCTCCATCCTCTCTGTGTGTGTCATGTATTCCACTGTTTTCCATCATTGCTCTGAAATAATAGTCACAAAAAAACAAAACAAAAAGTATATAATTTTTCGTTCAGAGCAAACGGTTTCGAAATTTTTCATCTTTTTCTTAGTTCTGAGTTTAATGTCTCAACACTTTGAGTAATATTTGTGCCCTTCCTCTGAGTCGCACTTCAATACTGATCTCTTATGATGAAGATATAAGGGCTCCGAACGGCACGAAAAATGTTTTTTCTCTCCTTTTTTGCTGTTGTCTATCGTTTTTTGTCTTTTGAGAAATGAAATGTTAGTATTCTTTTGGTGCTGTCTCTCACTTAAGTCAAACCACGATTTGTGTGCACTTTACAAATGTCTTCATCGATAGCCACTTCTCTATACTCTCCCCTCACTCTTGAATAGTATTTTCATGTATTTTATATAATGACTGTTTGGTCAAAAAGAGTCTTTCCGTGTGTTTTGTGTTAAACCAATTCTTGTGAATATACAGTAATATTGATGACATGTCTTTGGACCCAATCTATAAAATACCAGTAGTTTTACCTCTTTTATCAAAACTACACAACTATTCGATATGTGCTCTAATATCGCGAAATGTCTTTCCTTTTCTCTCCGATTCTCTCTTTCTTTCTCTAATTCTGGTTATAGTGTTGTTGGAGTAGATTTCGCTGTTTTTCAGTGGTCTCCTTCTCTTTGCTGATATGCTCTACTGATTCAGACAATGAGCCGTAATATAAATTGAATCTGTAATGAAAAAAACATTTTCCAAATTCACATGAATTTCGTCTTTGGCTCTCAGCTTCTCCTCGTTATATAATATCAATACAAACGAATTAATCAAAAACTCTATTATTTTTATTATTTGCTATGTCTTGTGGTCTCTCTCTCCTCTCTCTCTCTCTCTCTCTCTCTCTCTCTCCCGCTCTCTCTCCGCTCTCATCTATTCAATCAATAAATGATTTCATTCTCTAATCTCTTTTTCTTCTCTTATAAGAACTCTTTTCAATAATGATTTTTTGGTAGTTTTTATGATTTTGTTTTGTAATAATAATTTGTGATCCAATCAATTATTATGACATTTGAGTCGGGATTCTAGTATTCTGTGCCCCACATATCCTAACATTTTTATCATCAAATCTGAATTTTCGCATTAAAAGCGATCCGAATGTGAAATAATGGCAGAAATAATAATAATCGTAATAATAAGTTCCTAACAAAAAGTATCCGAAGAAAACATTGATTGCATTATAAGTAGAGCAGAATTTTTTCCCAAATAATGAGTCAACCATTGAGTGTATTCCCAAATATTCGCAAATTCTTATGTATTTATCTGTCCCTCGAGTGCTAATAACCGGAGTCTAGAATTGAAGTATCGAAAACTTTTCCACTTAATGGATATGCAGTGTATGTGTTGTTATCCAGTGCTGTCTCTCAGCTTCTCATCCAATTCATGAACGGAAAATGTAATAGTGGTCACCACAATAAGACTTTCCCTTTCCAGCCGACACACAATATGCCTGGACTTCCATATTATCCATTTGAGGCCTCTTTATGTAATGAGAGCGCAGTGGACTTCCCCGATGAGAATGCATTTGTTGATGAGGTCCTTAGTTATCCCCAATTCTTATATTATTGTCTAAATAACAGTGGATTTGATCCCTATTGGGCTCATCCTATGCTCTTTCAGAGTATTTAGCGAAACATATTTCCTAAACAAAAGCAATTCATATTCTGTGCTCAGAGACGTATACCTGAATCTAATTCAGTGTATTTCCATTTCTTGTGATCCAATTTTTTTCTCTTTCTCCTCAGCTATGCATTACTTGTGCTGGCATTTAACCCAGGCTTTGTGTATGTGCTGTGCTCTGCATTAGTTGCATGTGATGTAACCCCAGAGTTGTGTTGTGCCACTTGATTGATGATGATTTAATCCTGGTTTATATGGCCAAAGGGTGGTTGTGCTGTGCGCTGACCATTTAGATGTAATACATCATACCTTAGGCTCATACTTGCATTATTGGCAGAGCAGAGCACAGCACTGGTATTCCATATCCAAAAATACATTAGAGTTATGGACACAAAACCTCTCATAATAATAGTATCACTATTTTGTTACTTTCAATACAATATTCTTATCGTTTTTATGCTCTTCTTATGAGATATAATCGAAGAAATTCTGTTAAGAAAAGCGATTCTTAGGAAATACTTGTGACCGAAGATCTCTTCAGACAGTACTCTGAGTTTCAATATATGTGTAAAACATTTCAATTGTATATCAATTTGTTTAATCATTTGTTTTCTCTATTTTTTAGGTAAGAAAAGATTATTTTCTGCGAAACGAATAATTCAATTAAAGATCGGAATCTGGAGTTCAGGGACTGAAATGTCTGTTCAGACAGTTGTGTAAAGTATGAGCGCACACGTAATCCGATGATTAAAGTCAGTCCTATTTAGCTGACAGTTCACGTTCTGCTCAACCAAAAGGTTTTCAATAATTAAATGAACCAAAACTGAGAACCAAGAGTAAAAAAAATTCTCAACTTTTATGCTCCGTTTATAAGATATTTATGTTATTTTTTTCAGTCCTTTTATAACTATAAATATTATTACTTTTTAAAGAGCTGTGCAATCGTTTTATGGCCGACCATATAATTCTCGTAAATGAATATAATTTTATTTCTTTGATATACTTTTCTTTTTATACTTCTATTTATTTTTCTCCACTTTTCAAGCGTTTGATTTGATCTTTCTTTCGACCATTTATTGAATTGTGAGAAAAATACTTAATTTGTGGCTTCAATAGTGTTCTGTTGTGTTATGTTTTGATAATAGATTTCTTTTTTATGGAATTTATATTTATTTTGATTAAAGAATTCGTGTTATTATTCTCGTGATAAGAATGAATGTTTGGGACCTGTGCTCAGACAGTGGTCTCATATCTTGTTCGCTCATATTTTAGTACTGGTTTTGGTCAATGAATGCCAGAAGTGATCCATAAAATGATTTTTACGAGAATATAAAATGACGAGCGATGTATACATTGGGCTCTGATTTCACTTAATTTTTGCTCTCATTTTGGTGGTTGTCTGGCATTGCCTTAACTTTATGACCATCTCCTGAATGGCTTGTGTTTTGCACTCACTCTCCAGTCCCTATCACTCACTCATTCACTTCTCGTTCTCATCATTTCAATCATTATTATCGTGTGAGCCGTAAATAGCATTTGATTCTCTCACTGACTGCCAAATGATTTACAACACATTTATATACATAACAAACAGTAGTATTATATTCGGAAAGAATTTGTTTTTTATTGTTTTCCTCCCATTTGTTTGTCGTAAAGACATTTTGTTTTTCTCCTCAAATTAAATATTTTATTGCAAAGAATTTCCGCTTTTAATTAATTTCATTTAAATATTTTCGTGCAAAATATCAAATTCTTGGGGCAGAGCAGAGAACAGCATAAGTTCTTTGAGCGTAATTTCCAAAGACAATAGTCTTTGTCTGTAATTCGTTTGGAAAAAAGAGGTTTTCTTTGAGAAAATTTGATTATTAGTTGAGTTAATAACAAAACAAAGTTTACTCTCTTTGTCTCCAAACCATCGAAAACCTTCTTCTCTGAGCTCAGCATTTGTTCAAAAATTGTTTTCTTGTGGCAGACAATCGTGTGCTCTGTTGTTATGCTGTGCAAGAGTTGAGCCTTTTTAATATGTTAATGCATTAAATTGAATGCATAGCAAAGTAGTGAGAAGAAGAAGGCAACAGAGGAAGAGCACAGCCAGAGCACAGGCTAAAAAACTCAACACTAATAATGCAATTGGCGTTTGGCTGTATTGCACTCACAAGCGATTCATTTTATATTACAATTTCAAAAATTGGTGCATTACTTAACAGCACTTTCGCTTTCATACAATTTAATACAGCGATCGCTACTATTTTTGCTCTCGTCTTGTGCTCGAGTATGTGCCTGTGCTGTGCTGTGTGTATGTGGAGCTCACTCGACATTACTTACTTTACTGATTGAATTTTGAGTGCACTGCCATTACTTATATAAGCAAAAAATTCGTTTATTGTATGGATTAGTTTTAGTCTAATATGGAGTACTTGTGAACAGAATTGTCTGTCTGTCTGTCTCTGGCTTTTGATTTGCTGGCGAATGGCTGTCCTATTCTTGTTCTCCTCATTCATCCGCCGATTTCATCCACTTTCTCACATGAGATGATATTTTCAGACAATCTTTCAGCTAATTTGCAAAATGTATGCCTAAAAGTAAAACTACTCTTACTTTAGTCGACTTTTCACTCAACTCGTGAGCCAATAAAGTGACGAATGTTTTCACAGCCAGAAAACGATTGAATTCTATTACCAAATACTTTACTCTTACTTACATTTACGACACAAACGTAAAAATTGAGAAAAAACAGGACTAAAAAATTTAATATTAGTTTTTATATAAATTTTATGCATATATTCATACATTTTATTCACGAATGAAGTGGAGAAAAGGCCAACACTTTTGTGTCACAGATTCTCAATATATTTGTGATGTAAAGTGAATTTGCTTTGAAGTCGAGCTCTAAATCAACTCTTGGCTCAGCCGTTGAGACACTTTTCTCAGCTCCTATTCCTCGATGTCTTTTCATCTCTGATTTATACATTATTTTTGTTGATTCTATGAAATTTTTTTTACATATATTCGCATAACAAATACGAATTTCATGCCTTTTCGGCTTTGGTTCACGTCTTTTGATTTCCATTTATTCCATTTGAGAGTAGATTCCTTTCGATTTGAATTTTGCAAATCTATTCCCATTCCGACCACTTCTCTGTGCGAAACAATTTTTTTTTGTCTCCAAATTAGGCGTTTCATTGATTTTCTCTGCGAATGGTTTTTTGTCGGGTTATTATAAATAGCTTTTTCATTCTGTGCGCTAAGCCCTCGGTTTTGTATAAATTTCTGTTCAATACTTTCCGTATGAATAATAGTTTTTTATTACATATTAATAATGTTTTTCTTTCAGGAAAACTGTTGTCGAGTTATAATGTTTTTCACTTATTCATAGTTCTCTTCCTCTTCCACTTGTGTTCCTCTCTTTTAATCGTTGGTTCGTTTGATTCTCTTATCAGAAGAATAATTAAAATTTTCGAAACTCATAAATCAATTTCATATTAAAATCGAGCAAATTATTACATTTTAATAGTGGAGACTCACAAACAACTAAAGCATAACATTTTCCGTACATTAAATGATAACTTAATTAAATGAGTTGTTAATGTAATTTATAAGTTCACTCACTTTAGGTCTCTCTCTCTCTCTCTCTCTCTCTCTCTCTCTCTCTCTCTCTCTCTCTCTCTCTCTCTCTCCCTTACATCATTCTCTCTCATCTTTCATCTCTGGAGCCACACATCCATAGAAACATCTCTTCAAAAAAAAATAAGAATTTAAATCTATTTTTGAACAGTGTTACCCCTGTTATCCCTGTGCCATGAAATGGCATTCATCTAGTTTTTGGGCGAACGCCAGACACAGATGAGAATAGACTCGAATTAAAAATAATAACAATTAAAGGTTAGAATAATTGCCTTAAGTTTATTAGTTTTTCGAGGCTTCAGACCAAAGGAAGTAAAAAAGTATTGGCTTTTATATACCATTTATTGGTGGAAATGATTACCCGAGCGATCACTGAGAATGTTATTCAAAATACCTAAAGTCATATAAACATAATCTGAGCGCACATTCTCTTCGCTGGCAATTCTCAGGGCTCTAAATATCTTCAACTCTTTTTATGTCTTCTCAACTCTTAGCAACTCTGAGGAGATTTTTTTCGCTCTTTTATTGGCTTTACTTTCTTTGATTCGTTTTGGAGGAGAAATATCCCGAAGTTTTAGTACTGATAGCTCTGAACCAAAAACTCTTTCTCTCATAACAACTACAGTGGGTTTTGATTTAGATTTATGATCCATTACTGGTGGTCCCTATTTATGTGATCTCCTAGTATTGGTCTGAGTACCGGTGCCTCTCTGTGCTCACTCCTGTGCTTAGGCAATAACCGATGTAACTGTATATACAAATATATAGCCATCAGAAACAATATATTATTCTTATATCAAATGTTTTTCTAATGAATATATTATTTATGTATTTCAACGTTTGGCTAAAAATTATAATTTATTTTAATAGCCGTTCAAATAATTCATTTAAAGCCATTCAAAAGTGTTGTAAACGTCACTTCACTTTGAACTCAAATAACATTATTATTATTGGGTTTTATATTTTCATTTAATTGAAATATTTGTCATTTCTTTAAAACCCGGAGTCTTTGACTCGTATGGTATGTCTGGGGATAACTGTCCGCTCAATGGATGGCATATATCCATCATTTATTGTGTCGTTAATGTAATCAAATTTTTATGATTAGAGTCGAGTCGAACACAATAAGAGAATAATTTTTATTAGAGTTAACAACAAAAGGAGAGCCCCCTCTGTATAAACCCATATTTTGGGAGACAAACTACTTCCATAAAGGAGTGGGTCCTATCAGTAGTGGAGAGGCCCGACATATAATGCATAGACTTTCATCTTATCTCTTATATAACACTTTAGTATTTTTATTGTCCCCCTGAGAAAGCCATCTGTCAAAAGGCACAACCATTTTGGTGTTCAAAATTCAAGTCTAGTGAATGGAAAATGCATTTCGCATACGACTAGTGCTCTGATTATGTATTTCAATGGCCATCACATTGACTATCGCTTTACACTTATAGTGAGTTTTTTGTCAGTTTTGGACCCAAACAGAGGAAAAAAGTTGCCTCAAGAGAGGCGTCTAAACCATCATATCATGTATTAAATGTCATATATATAGCCATAAGAAGAGTTCCAATAATTTTCTCTTCTCTTTGTGTGTCTTTAGTCCTTAGATATTGTTAGTAATTTTAGTGCCAGTATTTTCACTGATCCTTTTTCTCTCTCCGGATAATTGCAATCGTTATTTTGTGTCCGTCCACTCTCTCTATGAGTGTCTCAACCAATAAGTATTAAAAAAAATATTATAGTATTTATTGTAGGGCTCGATATCTGACAAAACTGAGGATCTCGTTGTAAAAGAGATTTCTTTGACTGCTCTTTATTTTTGCCGTTTTATGTGTTATATTACACAACAGACTACACAAGTGTGAGACCATCCAAAAGATTGGATCAGAAGCGCACACCATTCTGCCTGTCCTCTGATTGAGAGTAATGAGAACATAGATTTCAGGACCAAGAGAGAGAGAGAGAGAGAGAGAGAGAGAGAGAGAGAGAGAGAGAGAGCACATGGAGGACATGGAAAATAACATTTTCTGCTTCAATGAATTCGCAGTGAATTTCATTCGTTTTTTCAGTGAAAATGACCGCTCGATAAGATTTGTGCCAATGAAATGAAATGGGGAGCGAATGCACACAGAAATGACTTTTTATATCCATTTCTCTGTTAAGTAAGTGTTGGCCCATAACTACGTTATATGGCTTTCCCCTGACTTCTAATTTTTTTTGTTACTATGGCTTTGATTTTGGAGCTATTCGTATGATTCGTTTGGTTCACCGCTATAATAGTCTATTACAGTCTTCAATCAAATGTATAAAATTTTAAAGTGTATATTGTTTAAGGAGTTTAAAGTTTGAATTTCAGGGGTGGGTGCGAATCGCTGTACAGTTATTCCTGTGTTTCCTAAATTGACGACAAAATGCTTTTTAAAGTAAACATTATTTTAAAAATCGCGACGAATATAATGCGATAATCAGTGAGAAATGAAATGAAAAATTTTGTGGAAAATAAGCGAAGAGAGGAAAAAGAGTGACTCCAATAGTGATTGACTGACTGTTGCTTTTTGTGGTACGACTCCTCCGACTGTGTGACCCATTATTCTTACCCAATATTTTTGCTATAATTTTACTTTTGATAAATTTTCTCGTTTTGTTTGTAATTTAATACTCGTCTCACACACTGAGAGTGAGGCCATTGATAAGAGATTTTGGTTTAGATTAGACTCAAAAGCGGACGAAAAATACGTTTTTCCTCTTTGTCTCTAATTTTATTGTGGCTTTTGTTATATGCATTTGGGTTTGCGTTATGTAAGTGTAAGTCACACTCGCCATACAATGCCTGTTCCAGTTGTACTCAGTAGGGGTCAGTCATCTGGTGATGGAGGCAACGACTTCCCTCCCATATGAGCCCCCATTGAATGAAAAATTCTTACCAATTGGGAGAAAACTATTATTATTTATCGAGAGTTTAGGTTATTATCAAAGGCTAGAGTCAACTCTGCCTTCAATTCAATTAAATGATGTCAACTAATAATATGAATCTAATATAAGCCTCTTTTCGATCAACTGTTTTGCATACGGCGCTCATTCCTATCTCGTAGGCCTTACTTCTCATATCATTCTCTGTTTATTATATGTATCTCTCTTTGACAGCCAGTGTTTGATAGGAATGTAATGCCAAATATTAGACAATGTCTGCGATATTCTGTGCGAGAGAGAGAGAGAGAGAGAGAGAGAGAGAGAGAGAGAGAGAGAGAGAGACCTGAGATGTGAAAAATTCATTAAATATGACGGCGCGCCCCAAACGCGCTCTGATCTCTTGTGCCACAAAAGTTAGTATTAAACTCTGTATTCACTAATACTTTTCAATATATGCCTACATTTAGTCTACTATTGGATAACTGGGGCTCTAAAAGAGAAACTGGTCTACACTTGGGATATGTATTTCTAATATGATATGCCTTTCCTGGCAATGCCTAACACATTGTTTGGAATATGATTTTGGAAGAACTGGTTGTGTTTTGCCATTTTGATGATATGTCATCCGACAACATGCGAACGGCACTAACATCTGCTGTTCCCTTACTATTATATTTTTCTTTTTTATTTCTACGTTTTATATATAATTTTGTGTATATGAGTCGCTCTCTTATAATATGATATGTAATGATGGCATCTGTACTCTATGTGTTAGATCACCGACTGTTTCAATATATTAAATGTTATGTATTTCTCCTGTTCTTCGATGGAAGTCAGAGGACAGGCTTTTCACCAGATCTGGCGTTTCTCTAATTAAAACTCGAAAACTTTGTTCCCAAACGACGTGTTATTCCGATATTATATTCATTGAAAAATTCATTAAATAATGAGTTTCAGTGGACGCCGTATTGAGTGGAACCGCTTTTATGCCATTCCTCTCAGTGAGGGTTTCGCTGCCGTCATCAGTATATCGGAATCAGAGATCTAACAAATTATTTGCATTAATAAAATTCATTTCAATTCAAGAGTTATTTCAAATCTCATTGAATTCCATTTGAGTTTTATTTTCGTGAATTATATTATGGATTATAATTGAAAATTAAATTTCGATCTCAAGGATTGTCTGCGCTCTGAGTGCTGAGCGATTTCAGGGAAATTTCATTTTTGTTTCGTTTTTTCATCTTTTCATTCAATTACTTTTTAAAATTACTTTTTCGCTGAAATTAAATTTCTCAGAGAAATGAGCGAAAAAAGTGTTCCTACTCTTCGTCCGAATTAATTTCCACTATGAATATGAATTTGGATTTGATTGTAGCGATGATTTCATTCGCTCGGTGTTAATGTCGAGCAACAAAATTAAATAGAAATTTCATCAGAAAAAGTGGTGAAAAATATACTTATTTTTCTTCTTTGGTTTTGGGCGTCGAATGTTTGGGCACTGAATTCTGTTCGCAAATGAGTTGCGATAGTATTATATGTTTTTCACATTAAACTAATGCTGATATTTCATGAGTTGATTTGAGTGACTATTCCTGTGCTATTCTGTGCTCTCATCTGTTCAAGTGATGCACCTTTTCTTATGCATGTAATGCCGAAAGTAGTGATTTTTTGGGTGCGTTTTGTCGGTACACCAAATGCACTGTTATATTAAAAGTCTTTTAATATATACATACATTTATAGCCCATATATCGAGAGCCATATATACGATACTGTTTTTAATGTCGAATGAATTTGATGTGAATCAAAATTAGAAGAATAGGGTTCGCCCTATTAGTTAGTATTCAGGGCTGTGCTGTTCTCTCTTTCGCTCTCTCTGGCAGCGCTGGCCTGCAGTGATGGCAGCGTTCAAATGGGAGATGTGTTGTCTTGAATTGCAATGAACAGGAGATAAGCCATTCATTGCATAACATTCTCTATGGCTTCTAATCTACACAAACACTAAGATATGGTTTTTGAGGGAATTTTTCAAATTTGCAAATTTGGATCACATATCAAGTCTTGGTTTTCATCCGAAATTCATTTCATTCCGTTCCCATTGCAATGAATTCACTGAGAATTCGACGAAAATAAAAACATTTGAGCCAAAGCCTGAGCTTTTCACTCATTAGTTGTCGTTATTGGAGAAGCCCTTCTCTGGAGTGGTAGGAAGTGATCCTCGTTATCATTGAGTCTGTTTTGAATTTTTTTTTAGAGCTCTCTATTATGTGTCAGCTCCGGCCTCTCAGCTCAGTCTCTATTCTGTTGAATATTAGCTCAAATTTCTATTGTATTCAATATTCATAGCATTTTATAAGAGAATTCTCTCCAAATTTATCACTGAATTTATTTTAACAATTTTTGGGAACAGTATTCTCTTCTTTTCTTTTTTTTATGTCTTCAATAGTGACACAATTTATGCCTCCCTGTGCTGTTCAAAAACTGATCGTCTCTTTGTCACTGTCCAAACAGCTCAGTCATTCTTAGCCTCTTTTTTAGTTTGTGCTCTGCATCCGACTGTCCTCTCACTCGTTAGTGATTTATTTTTTCTCTGTTTGTGTCTATTCTTCTGGTGTTAGTTATGATACAAATTCGTGAGACGTTTGAAACTGTTGTCCACTTTTGTAGGCTTTCCGTATGCATGAGATACTCATCAAATGATAGGCTTTTAAAATCTCATACAATCGGAGAGCCATTCGTTTTCTTCCCAAAGAACGTGACATTTATGTGTTGGTCCTTATCTGTAGATTTAATTTTAAAAATTAAATTCTCTTCTCTTCCTATTTATTGCCATTATTTATAAGAGTGGACCCAAACTCTCGAAGCAATAAATTTTATTTCGATCTTCAATTCAATTAGCATTTGTTTGAGAAACAAAAATAAGAAACAAAAAGAAACAAAACTTTCATTAATAAAGAATAAGATATTTGGCGATAAGTAATCACATATTTATTTATTATTTATTAGAGGAGTAAAACAAAATTCAAAATTAAAATTCAAACATCAGTTTCAATGATATCGCAGACGAGTCCTAAACCAATAATAACAGTAATAAAAGACATTTATTTATAATAGTTTTGGCATAAGTTTTGTGTTCAACTCTATTGTAATAAATTAAGTTCACTAACAAAACAGTTTTCTATTATATTCTCTGTTATTATATAAATATAAAAAATATTATGAGAATAGAGTGAAAGTGAGAGGAGTAGAGAAAAAGAGTACATATTATTGGAGGTATGAGTCTATGGATGTGTTATTAAATGGTGGTGTGCTCTACGTGCCAATGACACACCTGACTGCCAACATTATAAGGGGGAGGACTGGCATATAATGATGTGATACTTATGTGTCGATACATAACGATATATAAGTTTTAATATTCTTCGCTCTAATGTCTCCAACTTTTATATGTATTATACATTATATAGAGTTTTAATGATTTGCTCTTAAATTTATTGAAGCCTCTCATTTGGCTGGTCTCACATCCCCAGGATGTGTGATGTGTGTGTCCCTGGGCATAAACATGCAGTTCACCCCTAATGGCAACCGAGCTCTAAAAGGGTCTTTTTGGTTGAGCACAGATAGAGAGTCAAAATTATTGTTTGAAGTGTGAACTTGAATGGCATAAGTTATATATTTGTATAATAATGATTGCATATATTAATGCCTGTGCGCTCTCACACCAGGTCTATGTATTTGAGACCAAACAAGGTATAGACGCCCACCAATAACTAGTTTTTTATATTTATATTCTGTGCTATTCTGAGCTGACACGCAAGTCGGACATTAAGTCAGATGAAAAAAATTGGTTTTTCGCTGCGAACCAGAATTGAAGTTAACATCCATTGAATGGTTTAGACATAGCTATACGTTATTGTCATTAATAGTCTGTAAGAGTATGTCTTCTCTAATCTCCTAAAATTCATGAAATAGTTTTGCATCTCTTCTCGAACTCACATTTTGTTGCCATATATTCAGTTCTCCATTCGTTAAATACTTTTGTTCTTCGCATAGCGTCTCTCCTCTCTATCCCTCTCCTCTCATATCAAAGCGAAAGATAAGGTTTGTTAGCGAAACAATGATAGGAAAAAATAATGAAATGAATTTTTTTCGTTTTCATTATCAGTCATTCCTTAATGTTTTGTCTCTTTTTGTGTTAATTTCAGATTACTTTTCAGTTAATAGAAAGTATGAAAAAAGTTGAGTCAACTCTTGGAATGGATTAATTCAATATCGATCTCCGGGTTCGGAGTCCAACATAAATGGATTTCTTGCTCAATGTTGGGAATAGTTGGGTCACCCCTTTTGCTAGTGTTTTGAATGAATTAACAATTAATGCATTGAAAATATCTGAAAAATGTTGGAAACAATGGCAACACTTTTGTGTTTAGTTTTTGATATTTTATATATCAGTGAAAGAGTTTTGAAAAACTTTTGCATACAATTAAAGGCATCGCTCGAAACGAAAGGCTCTGCCGTTTGGCTCAAAACTGCAATCAATATCACATGAGAGCACATCCATGAGAGCACAGCCTATGTTTATGCAATACAGCATTACTGGCAGTACATGACTTTCAATCAAATTTGGTGCTAAACTCTCTGATCTCTCTTTTCTCTCTTCTCTTACTTTAATTTTGTTTAAAATAAATTGATTGAAACGAAACGCATTGAAGAAACAAAAAAGTTTTCTCCAAATTTCAAAACAGTTTTATTCAATTTAATACTTCTTTTGTCTGTTGTCTCACTCTTTGGCCACTTTAAGGAATGCCTCCGCTTTTCTCAATTCCTTTATTTCTCTTCAATTGTTTTTTGAAGAGATTTTCGACTTTGAGTTTTGTCTTTTGGTCGTCACTACTGTCCATTCCGTCCTTTAGGGAAATGTTGTCGCAATTGGTTTCCACATTTCTCTGTTGGAAGCGATCTATGAATAAAAGAAAGTGTTTTCTCTTCGCTGTAATCGATATCTATATCTTGAATATTGGCTTTTGACTCAAACATCTGACTGTCATTTCGTAGACTTCACTGAAAATCAATTGATCTGAAAATACAAATGAATTGGTGACGACTCCACTCAATCAGAGCTATGGCTTCGACGACAACCAGTGAACTGAAGTCCAATTTTAACACAATTTTTCGCCAACTTTTACTTAAATTACTTTTTTCTTCTTCACACTGGCTTTCAATCGACAAATATATTCCTATCTCACGGATTGACTATCAGTTCTCTCCCACTCCTCTCTCAAAATCCATTGAGTTTTATTCAATAACCAAATTCTCAAAAGATTTTTTTTTTACTCATTTTAAAAGTTACTTATTTATCAAACGAATAGCACTTCCAGTTATGTCTATTGGCATAGACTTTGATCAGTGTTTGAGTTGGGCTTTAAGATGAAGTCACTCCTCAATCGTAAGAAGCATTTGTTGTGTGCAAAGAGATTGAGATGTGTTTGGCCTGAAGTCATCTCAACTCTTATATTACTATTATATGTGAAGTCCTTATCCATTAGACGACACAATATTCCATACCTTTTATTCCACTCTTAGCCCAAAGAATTGCTTTCAAATTGTAATTGCAATCAGTCTCTCCTCTAAGGCTTCCGTTTATTCTGTTCCTCAAGAGTTAAGTTTGAATTTTAAATCTATTTTGAAATTTCAAATAAATTTCAATTATTTTTCCAATGAATTCATTGATTCGTTTCCTATCATAGCATTGATTAATGGGTTTTAATTATAAATGTCTTAAAGTTGTGATTTCGTTGACGTTTTACTATTGAATGACTGACAACAGGTATTCCCATAATTACTTGTGATGAATGGATGTCATATGTTCTGCCATTTGTGCTCTTTTGACGTCATTTTCATATAATTGTTGCCAAGAATCGTTTGAGAAAATCCTTTTTCTTCGATCCGTTTAATTTTTGTCTGAAATATTTGGCCACTTATTCATTGTGAGAGCACAGGGAGCAGGAGATGGATGGAATTGTCTGCATGTGATGGTGTTGGCAGTGCTGGCATTGCACTGCTCTTTCTTCTGCGAAATTCAGTCCTTTTTCTTCTTGTTTCCAGTCTCTGGTGATGAAGGGTTTAATGAGCCAGAAGTCAAGATTTGGTAGTTTGCCATTCGTTTGCCGATGAGGTACATCAGCTCTGCCTGTGCTCTGGCTTTGCTCTGCCTGTGCTATATTTGCCCTGTTTTTGTGCACTGACTCTATTTTATAGCTTTTCGGATAATAACTTAAATGATCGCAAGAATAAACTCATTGCGAGATAAATATTCTGTGTATATGTTAGGCCTCTCTCTGTTATCAAATCTCTCCATTGAGTGTGTGTTTCCTCGGGAGCGACCTCTCTTGGATAGACCACTGCTCTTACAGTTCACTCCTCTCGTGAGCTCTGTTTTGACAAAACACTTAAAAATATGAAAACTTGACTTTTGAGTGAATAAAATAATCAAAAAACAATTAGATATACGAAACGAAAAATGATTGATAATACAGATGTTATCAGTTATATTGGAGATTAAATTTGTTCTGTTCCCTCCTCCCTGTCCCCTGTCTTTGGCTCTGATACATAAAACGCTTAAACGGTTCGGTATTTATATTAAGTTAATTCAGTTTTTGACAGTTTTAGGCGCAAAATATTCTACGTTTTTGTTGGTGTTATGTATATGTTATATATGTTATGCTCACACATGAAATGATAGCGCATTACTATATCAATAGTGTTACACAATTTATCAAAAGCAAACCTCTTGAGAAGATAGTCCTGTCATCCATTGACACAATACTCGTCCATCTTTGGAGTTGATGTCAGGGATATGTGAGGTTTTAGGTTAATGTTTCACAAAGTGTATAATAGTTTCACTCCAGAGCCATGCCTTCCAGATGTGTCTCTCGGATAGCAATCCGTTTTCCGCTAACGACTTATTGAAAACCATTTATGAATCTATTGGTCATTGTTTTTGGAAATCATAAAAAATAGAAGAAATGTTTAATTTATGTTCTCTGAGAGACAATCGAGAAATTAATCATATTTTCAAAGAGTATATAACATTCAAAGCATTTGTATTTTCAGATCATTTATTAAAAGTCTCTTTTCTTTCAATGATTTTCTTTTTGGGGATAATTTGCAAAAACATTGTCTTTTGTTTTATGCAACGAATGAGGAAAAACTTTTTCTCCAATCGAGCGCTTCTTCTTCTTATTGTTCATCTAATCTAATGTCTAATGTCTTTGCATCGAATATCTGGTGCCGATCGGAGTGTTGTAGTTGAACCTAACCAGTGATCGCATGCCATCTCCTCTATCTTTGGAGATCTGTCTCACTGTCTGTTTCTCATTTGATTAATGGCCAAAAACGCAATCCAAGAGCTCGTGTATGAGATGGCAGACTAACGGCCAGAAGAGTCCATTCTGTTGGTGTCTTGTTTTTCTTAGTCTGTGTGTGCACTTCATTTCTCGTGTCTGGTAGAGTGCGGGAGGACTATGAGAGGACTGGTGAGGAATGTACGGCTTGTTATCAGACGCCTCACTCCTGTCTATCACAGGCCTCTCCTTTCGCTCACTTTTGTGGTTCATTTATTTATTACTGAGTCCTCCGTTCATCTCTTTTGCACTGATTGATTGATTTATGAATTTCTCCTTTTCTCTGGTATTTCCTATTCTACGGAAACTTCTCTAAAGAAGTGTTGAAATGAAATTCTCCAGACTTTGGGTCCGAGTTTCAAAAATTTCGACATTTTTTCATAATTTCTTTCATCACTTTATTAGCGAAAATACTAAAAAATTTTACATATTCTCCGACTTTCTCTTCAAATAATTTATTTATTATCCAATCCCTGATTTCCTCCATTTCTTGAATACATTTTCTTATTAACCATTCATTGAGTTTTAAGTATGTATTGAACGATAAAATTCAAACGAGTCGTTAAGGAGAGGCAAAGTGTGAGACAATTATTTTCATATTAAAAATACATGAGTCGCGAGTCTATCAAAAGCCAAGAAAATTGTATTAAAAAGAAATTTTTCAAACTTCGAATGGATGTGAAAGAAATGAAACTCATTTGCATTAAAAGCCTTTTTTCGGAGTCGTTCCCTCTCTCCTACTCATAAATATGTTGCGTTAATATAGTTTTTCTTCTCCTCCGCTCATATAATCGGTTATAAAAATTTAATCAACACATTATTTTCATAACATTTTATGGATGTTTTGTCCAATTTTTTGCCATTCATTGCCTTCTATTCTAATGTGAAGAGTGTTTTGCATTAAGTGTAACACTCGGTATATGCCATACGTTGTGATCAATAAGCCATTAGTGAAGAGAGAGAATGAAATCCAATTCGATTGTTGTCTTAAATGAAAGACATTGCGAACTGAAAGTGAGATTTGATATTAGACTTCATTGACTTTGAATTATAAACACTAGAATTGTGAGCAAACCATAGGAATTGCGGCCCTTTTTCTCTGAAACACGAATTAATGCACAAAACCTTTGAATATCTAAATTATTTTCTTTTCAACTCATTCTCCAGTCTTTGGTAACAAATACTTCTAAATTACTTTAAGTTCTGTGTATACCAGAGCTCTGTTCTGATCTCTTATGCATGAGAGCACATATAATCAGCCCTTTCTTGTGCTGTGCGACAAAAAATATGTAATATGTCATTATGTGTGCAATTTCTTCGAGTTATGAATAAAATTTTTTGCTCTCGTCGTTCAGAATCCAAAGTGTCGTTAAAACTCCATTTAAATTAGTTTTTCATAAAAAACATATTTCTGAGGCAAAGAAACTATTCTCAGAATTATTGCCGAATTGATTTTCAATTCTGTGCTCTCAATATGTGAGGACTGACTGACAAAAGCGACATCAGAACCACTGGTAATGATTAGGTTTTGTTTGATGTACTGAACAAATCTGAGACAATCATATTATCGGCTAATTATAGACAATAGTAATCACACGTATTTGTTCTCCTATTCTCTCGTCATAAGTATTAGCACTTCATCTAAAAGAGAGAACAAAAAATAACTGCTCTATAAATAGAGTAATAAAAACAGTGTTTCAGTTAAGTGCCAATACATTAGTTGATAGGCAGACCTATTCTCGTTTAATACCATAACAGAAAACGGTTTTTACGTTTTATTGTAATTGTTTTATTACAACTTTTGCATTAAAGACAGTCCTCTTCCAGTGACAAATAGTATGTCGGCTCCCATTGTCTGACATTTAGCTACTGTCAGTCACTCCTGACAACGTTGAGCCCAATTTCTTGGATGTCTATAATTGTATCATTTCATTGATTAATTACCAGTTGATTCAGACACTTGAAGCCAGAGGTGTGTCCTCTCCTTCGTCCGACTCTTTGACTGACATTTCATTGACACTGTCTGTCACTGATTTCTGTGATTTCAGTACGTTTTTTGATCGCTTATTCTGAGCCCTTCTGATGGCTCTTTTAATACAGATCAGCAGCTGTTCCTTCATTTTAGGTATGATATCAGTACTGACTGTTTGACAAACAGATGAATTCCTTTTTTAAAAAATGGTCTATAAATGAGACGAAGAGACAGAAAGAAAAAATAAAGAGTCAGTCATTGATAACATCTGAAAAGATAACGAATAACTGCATTCATATTATTCAGAAATACTTACAACTCTTGGATGTTATAAATATTTATCTCTCATTTGGACTATTTTTCAAATGTCTTCTCCTTTGAGCTCTGTTTTGATAGAAGAAGTGTTAATATAACAAATAATAAACTGAAATCAAATCCATTTCTCTTCCCTTTCTCTCTCTCTCTCCCTGTGTTTGGTATAAAAAATGATAAAAAGATGAATTGAGACGAATTATAAATTATAGTTTGTCTCCGAACTCAACACATCAAACAAATTAATGAATTAAATTGACTTTGAATTCAACCAAATTAACAAATATTGGCTTAAACTTAGATCTCATCTCTTCGTCAAATAAATTACTGTTTTTTCTGCTAATTAGACGACAAATCAGATAATCCTTTAAAATCTCATCAAAAATAAAATGAAATTAATTTGAATTTCGAGTAAAATACAAATAAATTTATTTATTTTTCATTCGCAACGCAATTATTGTCTGACGAATCGGTTTTTAATTTATTTAATCTTTGAATAACACAATCATTACAATTGTATTCATCAATCAATTCTTGTTTTCTAATTATTTAAAACAATGAATTTTGTTGTCCTTATTTCAAAATTGGCCCTCAATTGCGGGCTTAATTGTGTGGATTGCCTTGCTCATCAATGTAATTGGCGTTTATATTCCTCTTGATTGTCTAATTCATATTCTTTGAGCACATCTTCAGCGGTTGATTATCTATTTTGTGGATTTAGAGTCTCTCCAAATAAATTAGTATTATATTTAGTTTTGAATAATAGACACATAAAAAGTGGAAAACCAAAGGCTTTGAATGTATTTGAGGCAAATGATCGGAGACACTGTCAGACACGGCCACAGAAAGTCATCCAAAGACATGGCAAGAGTGGTAACTCTGTTGTTGTGTTTCGGGTCTTATATGTCTGACTCTAGTGTTCAGCCAAACGTTAAACTAAAAGCCTTTCTCTGCTTTTATTGTTGTATTTACATTAGCATATTTGCATACGAGCACTGCATAAGAGCACACCACCGATACTTTCTCTACTAAGGCCTTCAATATAATAGAGCTAACAATTTTCCACTGACTCTCTCTCTCTCTCTCTCTCTCTCTCTCTCTCTCTCTCTCTCTCTCTCTCCGCTCTCTCTTTACGCTAATGTAATTCAGGCGTATATTCCATATAATTTTGTTCTCCAACTTCTATGTGTTATTCGTATATAAATGTTGAATAAAATGCACATTCAATACATAAATATATATAAATTACTGATATATACACTAAATATAACTGTCGTTTCATTGCTCACAGTTATGAGGTTTAGAGTTGAGTTGCTTTTTGTTTGACTTCGATATCCATTTCTATACTTTCTATTCATTGTGTGGCAAATAATTTCCATAAATTCTCCACAATTAGAATATTTTTGGTTTTGCTGAATATAAACGACATTTGAGTCTATTTTTGAGTTCTCTCTGTCGTCAATACAGTTGTCTTTCAACTATTTTTTCTCTTCGTTTCGTTTATTTTTGCTTTTGGTTCAGAGTTAGTCAGTCAGTCATATCCCTGTGCTTAAGATGAGGCCATTTGGACCCGAATAGGATGTACTAAAATTGGTTGTATTCGCTTATTTGCAATACGGAAATGGCTGTCCTTATGGTTGAGTTTACTTTTGTAATAAAGACTATTCTTTTGAGTTTATGCTCTCAAATATGACATTTCCATTCATTTCAGTCACCACTACTCCACCCACTGTTGAAATTGATAATTGTTGTCATAACTCATTCTCTTTAATGTCTTAAATCATTCAAATAATTAATAACTTTATTTTTCATTTGTCTTTAGGTAAGAAAAGTTTCACTTCAATTGAAATTTTGGTCATTTTTGGGTCATTTCCAATATCTTGGAAGACGTATTCGTTGCCAAAGAGTGAGTCCCCGACCCCTTTCCAAAAGATTTATTTCTGTCATTCTATTCAACTGAAGCCCAATAAATAATTATATAATAAATGGGATGAAATATATCTGATTCAGTGGCGGATCCTATTATTCGACACAATTATTAGAAATTTCTAAGTAAAATCAACTTTGAATTTGATTTTTCCTCGAATCAAATCAAGAAAAACAAAAGCATTTAATAAAAGTCTAATCACGCGATTCAGAAATTTTAGAAAATTAAACGAAAACCAAACGAAAGACAAAAAATATTTGACGAAAACTAATCCAATAAATGAAAGTCTTCTCCAATAATAACATAACAATAAAAAGAAATTTCTTCGCTTCAGAAATAGTTTTGTTGTTTGAGAGGACAGACACAGACATAAAGCGGACAAAAGTTATGCAGAAAAATATTTTATCTGAATATAAGGTGAATGTCGAGAATGTAATAATGGATAACAACTTATATAATAGTATTGCATAACATTGAGAGCCACCAAAGAGGAGAGCGAGTGGTGAACATGAATCGCAAACCTAATTTACAGCCATTTATTTGTGAGATGGAGTTCCTCTCAGATGGTTATATAAGTTCCTAATATTCGTTAAGAACTGGGTCTGTCTGTTGCCATAGAGAGAGTATTGGTAGAGTACTGTTCCCTCTCTGCTCTCACTCTAATAGTATTGCTATTCGTCTCTTAATTGCAATGGACTTGAATTCCAGCGCACAGTTGTGTGTTTGGATGCTGTGCTCTGGCTCTTGGGTTTTGCTTATATTAGATGAGGAAAGGGTTTTCTCACATAATCTCCTGGTTATGAACGGCTGGCAATAATATCTGTGTCTCTCATCAATGCAATGCTCGTCCATTCCATGTATTTAATCTCGACTCTCATTTGGTGTACATTCTCTACATGTTTTAAGCCTGTGCTCTCTGGCAGTAGAGAGTTGGCCTCCCTGTGCTCTCCTCTCATGATTATTATAATCTAAAGACTTAACTGAATAGAGCCTTAATTACATAGTTTTGTTAGTTTACTGAATATGGATTAGTTATCGGAATAATGAAATTTTTGCCCAAAAAATAACAATAATTATTATTATGCATAAAATTTTTAATGTAAAGCATTAGAAGAGTGTCGCAAATGGAGAGGCAGTGTGTGTTCTGTGCTATTCTGTGCTCTCGTATAATGTTATATTCACGCCATAGCCTACTCTCCACTTGTGTTTTAATTGATTTTTGGAAACTTTTTTCGCCAAAACTAAGCCTTTCCTCCATTGATATTATACTGTTTTGATTGCATTATTCGACTAAACGATAAATTCCAGTAATTTTTGGCTCAAAATATTTTTCTCGTTTCTGTTTTCTCTTAGTTTTAATTAAATAATTTTTGTTTGGCCTCACTCTTAATGTTAGATAATTATTGGAATTCGATAGGATTTGCCGGTTCTGTGCTGTTCTCTGTGAGCACAGAGTCGTGCAATCATTTGATTAATCCATTATTTCTCTAATACATTATCTTTCGCTGTGATGTTCCTCTAATTTATCTGTTTTATTGATTTCTGATGGCTTTCTATACAATCATTAGATTATAAGACAGAAAACTATAGTTTTAGAGACACTAAAGACAATAATACGGAGGCTTTTGTCGCTCTTTTATTATCCGATCAACGATTGCATAACTGGAGCCCCCCATCGATGTAATGGCAATAAAGGCTTTCTCTGGTTAGATATCATATCAAAAAGTGTATCATTTGCACAACCATTGGCTCAGCAGAGCATCCAGTCTATGAAACTCATCACCATTTTTCCAAGTGTTAAGCCTTTCCGATAGGCTTTCCATATAAACTTTATGTATGAAAATATTAAGGCTTACTCTCCAACTGTGGCCAAACTGTCTTAAACTATGTTAGGAATACCAGTGCTGTGCAGTTCACTACTGTTTTTTGCTTTCAAAAGCCATTAAAAATATTTTTGAACCATAGCTCTAACCCATTGTGCGATAGATTGTGATTGTGATGAGTCTCCAACTGTTAAGCGCTTATACCATACTTTCTGTCAACTCTTATATTCTCTTCTCTTCACTCTTATTGTCTTATTTTCAATGTGTTTGTTGTGTTTGGTTTTTCTCTCCGCAGCGGAGGACTGGCTCTGGTATTAGGCGCTGGCAGTGGCTCTGGTAGTGTGTATTTTGGGCTGTGTTTGTGAAACATTAATAGCAGTTCAGCAAAAGTTACTTTAGTTTAGAGTTTACTTTAACTGAAACACAGAAAGAGATTCCAATCACTTATAAAAGTTAGGAAACAAAAACACAACACTATTGTAGTGGAAATGGGATGCAATCCAATGCCTGACAAGCATTGGTCGCTGAGCTGAGCAAAGCTTAATGACACTTCTCTGAGCAGTGCCACTACCGCACAGCGCTGGCCAAAGCACAGGCAATAGTTGTGCAGCAGTTGCTAATTATTTTCTTTTCACTAATGACCAAAAGACTCGACCAGTCGAGAGTTGGCAGAGTCTGTGGCACAGCCACTGGAGCTATACCTAGGAGTAGTGTCGCCCATTGTGGCCTCTGTTTTGCTTGATTACAATTCTTAATGATTAGAATCCCTTTAAGCGACAACTTTTTCGTTTACGCTTTATTTGGATTCAGTCATCAATAGTTAATCTTTACCTGAATCTCATTCCCAACTCCCGCACAAAGGCTAATGAAATTCCCAGATTTCCAGCCATTCATTGATTTTATTCGCAAACCATTCATTGTTTTCTCTTATTTAAGTCCATTATTGCATAAAAATATCACTTCTTTTGTGTCCGAACTCTCCTTTGATTTAATTCTCGAAAACCACTCTTTTATGTCATTAAAGATCTGTTTTGTGGAGAGTTTTCGCTTCACTTCTATTGGCGTTTAAATTATTCAAAAAATATTTTGCATTTATTTGAAAACAAAATGCATTTTAATTCGATATTTAATTAAATTTACTTATTTTTGTAGACAATGAAAGCTATTTTCAGAACGCATTCAAAGCTAATCTATTTTAGAGAACATTTGATTCCGAAATACCTTTTCTATTGAAACACTACTAATACCCAATGAAACACATTTTCCGCTGAGTTTTGTTATTGTTTAGTACCAAAAATCAATCAAATTATTGTCGATTCGCTGCAATTATTTCATTAATTTCAGGAATAGATTCACTGATAATAACTGTCAGCAAAAATATAATTCAATTCCTAAAACTGTTGCAGAATTACATTAAGTAATACCGGAATTGAAGCGAATATCTGAATAAAAGGCCAGAATATACGGCAGAGAGAGAAGAGTGAACTCTATTATAAAACTAATAGTAATAATGGTATGACTTTTAGTATTAGTTTTCAGTTCATTATTATGTAACAGAAAACAGTATGTCTGCCATCAATCGATGGCTTATGTTATCCGTCAGTTCCAATCAAATTCAATTTCAATAACATCTATAAAAATGGGGCCTATTTTCCAATACCAAGTTTAGACAGCGATTGTTAAGTCCAATCAAAGTATCAAAAATTATTGATCGCAACTGTTTTGTCTGTTTTTGATTCAATTGATATTTGTTTTCAATGTTTTTTCAAAAAACTGAATCCAATTTCTATTATCTAATTATCAGAGTATTTGATTCAATCGATTGTTTGAAACATATTTTTCTTTGATTTGAATACCAATCGAAGATAATTATACCAATATTTGCATAGGAATCGGTTGAGTGGCACCGGTATTGTATGCTAGAGTAGTTTAATGTGAATTATATGAATGTTTTACTCTGTTATTATCGATATGTTGAGCCATAGTTTGTGATATCTTTGTTATAATTGATATGAAAAGCTTTGGACTTGTCTTCGATCAGAACATTAGAGATGTTATCATCGGATAAATGCTATTCTTGTGCTATCTTTTCGTCACCAGTGCTCAGTCAGAGCTCAGTCTTGCATAAGCGATACCATTATTATTATTAGTCTAGTATTCGCCTAAAAACGGAAGAGCCCATAGAACTGAGTGCCAGCACTGCATTCACTAATGACAGACTAACATAAGACAAGTGACAACACTATTGAACAATAAAACCAATGAATGGCACGCAATGAGAACCAGAGCTGAGAGAAAGAGTCAAACAGTCAGAGACTAACCCTATTATATAAGGCTTAAAATGTTAGAAAAGTAAACGAATTACTTATAAAATGAATGAATGTATGCTTTTCTCTCTTTTATCTCATAGTAAGGTCGCTCTCTGATTATTGTTAACTCCAATAGTATTGCCATTCTATGCGATTCTGTGCCCCAAACGTATTGTGTGAATCATAGATGCGTTTGTAATGCGATTCTCTAATAACTGGTATTGTCTTCAAGTTTTTGATAATTATTATTCGGAAACCAAACGCACGAATTCACGACTACTTTAAGCCTCTCTCACATCGACTCAACGTTTGTCTGACCAGAACTCAGAACTCTATATAACACTTAATGATATATCCATTGGTCCGACACTTAGGCAGTTGTTGTGGTCTATAATTTGCATACAATTTCATATATTTTTATTCCACTCTTTCTCTAAACCATTCAATAAGTGCTTAAATTTTTCGAAGTTCTCTCTCTCTCTCTCTCTCTCTCTCTCTCTCTCTCTCTCTCGAAATTTTAATATATTTTCGTCTAATTTTCATTCCTCTCCTCCTCCTCTCAGTCTCTTAACAGTTAAGGCATAAGACATTCGCACAGTTAGGCTAATAATAAATTCATAATTCTCTTTCTCACATATTCTGAGCTGAAATGAGTTCTATCCGAAGCCAACACTGCTTTCTATTTCTCTTTTGTATTTTGAAATTTTTCATCAAATATTTTTTGCATATTATAATCATTGAGAAAATTTTCTTCGCCTTTCTCTGACTCTTCTATGCAAAAGTGCATTATATTAGGCATATATTTGAAAGGCTCCGACTCTGCCAGTGGTGGTAGTAGTGTCTCAAATAATAATATTATGGTATGTGTGCACCAGTATTGCTGTGACTGTGCTCTCTCTTTCCGCATCATTTTTAGCGATCAATATTAATTGTGCGAAATACAAGTCGACATATACTGCATACATAAATATGACTCAATACCAGTGCTATGAGAAGATGGGGAGAGTCATCAGTTTGCGGGGGAGAGAGCGAGAGAGAGACCAACTGAGATGCAGACGAAGCACTGATAGCACGGATAGGAACTCATTGATTGTGAAAAGAGATTGTAGTGTAGAAGAAATCCATTGCATTATATGAGCCAAAGAGCGTACGGCTTATTATATTTAAGTTTTATATTTCTCTCGAAAATTCTGATTCAAAACTATGGCTTTGAGGCCAATGAACGGTTCGGATCATATTCTGTGCTATACTTTCCTCCAAAAAAAGATTATATTTAATTATTAAAATTCATAACAATTTAAAAGTTTTGGCGAATATTTATCTCTTCAGTTATATAGACAGTAATATCATTGCAGTGTTTGGGCGAAGAATTTAATTTAAAATGATTTTTGTTTTGAAAGTAGTGTCGAAATATGTTTCACAAAACAGTCACTCATTCTGTGAGAATATTTCAGAGCAATAGTTGGGATAACATCTCTCTCTTTGTTGGAGATTCCAATCGAAGTTTGATATTCACACATATGGTGTTCCAGGAGATGAGATTAAGATTCGTCCGCCACCTCATGAAAGACAGCTGCGCTTCTCATCTCAGCATCAGCTCTCTCTCTCCCTCTCCCTCCCTCTCCTCTCTCGCATCCCTCTCTTCATTGGCAGAACTCGATTTCATTTGCAAACCTAACGTTTTTATCCTCCAAAGCAATGGTTGAAATTCATACGAGAGTTGGAGAGTATATGAGCTTAGTTTTGGTAATTCTGGTCTAATATTGTGTATTTGTGCGGATCGGATGTATCGCCGGCACAATGAATTTCAAATATACCGGTCTTATAATCTGCTACTTGAATAAACTCGTATATGTTATGTGGTGTCCCCCATCTCTGTGTCTAAAATTTTCTAATAGACTGGGCCTCTCCTTTCTAACCTCTTTTGAAAATGAGGTTTTGCTGGTGGAGTCTCTTCTTTCACATACAAAGCATTTGGAAAGTTGTGATGCCCTTTGAATTTCATATAAAACTGAATATTTCTTATGCTCTTCCATTCTGATGCTTATCTGTTAAACCATAGTCGCCCATAAGCCCTCAGATATATATATTTCAAGCATCAAATTTCACTGCTTTTCAATGGTTGTCCTCTTTCTCTCTCTTCCCTCATATTTATAAAATTCAAACCAAAATTGTATTCGATTTGAATTCACACAAAAGGAAAATATTATTTTCAATGCATATATTGTCAGATATTTTGGTCCGAAATCAAGTCTGAAGACTAATCCCAAGCTTTCCTCTGATTTGAATATCTTCTGTCAAATGATAGTTAATTGAAATGCGATTCAGAATTAATAGTGTTTTTATTTATTAGTCATTTTAGTGTTGATTATAACAACTGCTCCTCTATTGAGGGAACGAATAAAAAGTGTATTAATTTTATTGTAAGCGACAAAAAAGCCATTTAAATGATTTCACGTCTTCCGCCTCTGTCTCCATCCCTGTGTCGTATGGTATATATAATGGCAATAATTTTCAGAGTTTTCTATTCATTCAAAATATATTTTGTCGTCGTTTTGGTGAAGAGATTGAGAGGAAGAGTGAGAGCCATAAGATATATAGAGAGAAAAGTGGTGTTGGCATTGCCGAGGCATCAGCACAACATTATAACCAACACTTGCCTTTAAAAACGACTCTCATTTCGAAACTAACTTTCACTATATCTGTCTCCTCTCCGGCCTCTGCGCTTCGCACCATTACCTCTTCTCTCCTCATTTTTATTTTTGTAATTCCTATTATATAACGAGGAGAGAGAGAGAGAGAGAGAGAGAGAGAGAGAGCAATCGCTTCTATCAATTCGTTGGCAAAATAAAAGGCAAACCTATTGAAAGAGAGCACTGACTGGCATTCAGTACACAATCAAAGCGATGCACTTTTTATTCAATTCGTCTCTTATTCTTCTGAGCGATTCATTGCTCTATTTTCAGCTAAAAGTTGTGATCTTTTAATACACGTCTTATTCGTTGCTTCTTATTATCATTTGCTGTGATTTTCACTTAAAAACGATTATTCTTATGATTAAAGAGCGCATGAAATTGACGGCAATTCATAAGACGCGATATTCATATTCACAAAGAGAATGAGAATCTGACGAATATATGAATTTTCTGTGCATTTCATAGCATTTGTATATCTATTCTATTCTGTTCACTCTTTTTTGAATATTCAGTGCACACAAGTATTGCTGCGATTACGCGTCCAATAAATTCATCTCTCATTCTGACTATGACTATGACTATGAGTGATAACTTCTTTTCAAATAGTATTAGAATCAAACTATACAACCATTGAGAAGCCTGTGCTCTATGCCTGAGCCTCTCGTATGCGCTGGTATTTGGCTGCTATTCATTAATTTTATTGTGAACGGCAGCGCACACATAGCACTACACATCTCTCTCTCCCTCTCTCTCCTCACATATATTCCGTTTGATTCGTTTATCAAATGTATCCATCGTTTCACAAAATAATTTTGATGCGACCGATGACCCCCGTGACCGCCCCCTCGTTGCCATCTTGTCATACGGATAAGACAAATGGATGTTTTCATACACTGTTTTGTGTGTTTCGCCGCAATATTTGCCTTATTTTTTATTATTTTATTTGACGGTCCGTTCCGTTGTCTGCTGTGTTTGGCATAGATTTGCGTGCAATCACTTGTGTGTATATAATATGTTATTCTGTCCTTATTTTCCTCTTTTATACACTTTATTTGACAATTTGTCTGAATGACTGACTTAACATATGGTGAAAAATTAGGCCGAATATAATCTGTTCCTCTGGTCTGACCTTCCAATCGGTGCCCAAACTAACGACTAATTTCATTGATTGAAAACAATTTTGTTTTTATACGATTGAAAATCTCATTACAATCAATGGCTGCCATTAACTCATTATTAGTTATTATTATTTGGTTTTCTCTCTCTTCCAGTGCCTTAAGAAATATATATTTGCGTCTCTTTCTCCCGATCCCTGTCTATAAGTATCGTCAAAAGTAATATTTCTCCTTCGACTCCACCATTTGATGCTCTGTTTATTTATTTTTGTTAAGAGACTCCAACTCTAACTGCCATATGAGAGGCCATATCAGAGGCCCTATCAATGAATTTTTGTGTGAAACTCACAAAATAAATATAAGATTTCTCTCTCCTTAAGAGCCTGTGATTTGTATGAAAGCCTTTTCCCAATATATTTAATTAAAAGAGTTTTTGAGCCAAACTTCTGTGTATTCGAGTCTAAGATTCTTCTCATTGAAAATATTTATTCAAAAAATTATTTATGAAAATGAATTCATAGAATTTCATCAGTGATTCATATCCTTGGCTTAACTGATATTTGTTGGAACAGATATGGCTGTTGTCTATACAATATTACCACTCATGCAGTGAAGTCTGATTATGGGGGGACTCCACTCTCTCAGAGCTAACCCCAAAAACTGTAAGCCTTAGATAGCATTCAATTTGCATTTGGTTTGCCATCCATTATGTATAAGAATAACCTCTAATACTATGAAAGATTGAAACCGATATATTTCAGGTGGATTTGTGCTGTGCTCTGCTCTGGCAGTGCCAGTGCTCTCGTGTCTTGTCTTATATATATTGGGTTTTGTTGTATTGCCATTGAAGCCAATTCTCGAAACTCATCAATAAATTTCATTTTCTCCTCTTTATTGGATCTTTTCCTTCTCAGTCGTGTCATATTTGATCAAAAAAGGATCGCATTGATTCTAACCGTGTTTTTATCCAACAAATGTTCAACTTTTTGCAGAGCCCTCGAACTCCAAGTTATATAACAAGACTTTCATTTTTGGTCCAAAACTCATATATCTATTTATAGATAACATTTTCTGTGGTGTTGGAGAAACGTCGGGTGCTCTCTAAAGATAGTGTCGGAGTTGGAAATGGAGAGAAAAAAGTTTTCTTTCCTTCGTTTTCTAGTTTTGCTGTTTTTGTGAGAAAATTCATGAAAAAAATGCTTTTTTCTCAATAGAAAGGCAGAGAAGAGTAGAAAATATATAAATGAATGTAAGAAATTGTGAGTCAAAAACTGGTGGCACTCAATAACAAGAACGGAATAATCATAAAAATCAGTTCATCTATTCTCTCCTCCATGTGTTTGGATAGTCTATGGATAGAGTTGTGGCGCTCATCCCTTATGCGGCAATTTTTTCCATCTTTTTATACTATTCTGCGCTCATTCCTCTCTCGCCTGTGCTCTCCATCTCATACATTATTAATGTGCATTAGCACGAGCTCTGAGCTCTTCTATGTTGTTGTTGTTGTGCTCTTTTTCAGTCTGTCTGTGCACTTATTATTGACTATGAATTTAGAAGCCATTGTAAGCTGAGATCCCTTTACTAAAAGGCCTTCACTATTGTAATTCACTCTTCTTAAGGATATATTAAAGCAAATCATGTGAACGACATTTATATAGGGATTGCTATTCATTCGTCAATAGTACCGCCAAAATTGCCATACATTTGGAGCGCCAGTACAACTCATTTTTGGACATCCATTTGTTGCCCTTTTTATAGCCGTCTCTCATAATATCATTATTATTGTTATTATAATTCTGTTCACTTTGGGTTCTATCCCTTTATTGCTCTCCTCCAGAAATCTATTGCAATAATTGATTGATTTCCTATTCGTTTATAATGAAAGCGTTAATATATTTCTCCATTTGAAACGAAAGAGTGGACTCTATTTTGGTTCCCATCGGGTCGTCATTAACTGATGGCTACTCTTATGTTATGGTTATAACACTTTTCATGTCCTTTAGTTACCATTCATTTCCAACTTTAATGTCATTATTATTGTTATATTGTGTGGGCTTTGGCTGAGAATAAGGAAACAACAAAACTATCGATAATTCAGAGCCAATATTATTACCAGAAATACAATAAGAAGTTCAATAAATTTGTTTATTCAGTGTTTGATTTGCTCTCAATTTTGGTATCAAAAAGACTTTTTAGTTCAATCAAAATATAAATATATAAATAATAACAGCTTTTGATTACTTTGAGTCAATCATTGTATACAATGTTTGATAAAATTGTTGAAAATTTTTGTATCCATTCAATCAAATTCGCTATAATAGAGACTCCATTCAGATATCAATCATTTAGACAAATAAATTCATAATTTGTTTTTCGGTACCAAAAGAAAAGTTTATTTTTAAAGAATTAGATTTGTTATCGAAGGCAGTGCTTAGCAAAGGCTGCGAACTCTTGTTTGTTTAGAGTCTTGGAATTCGGAATTAGTTATAGAGAAAGAGTATTTGTTAGCGAAGATAATAAGTGGTCACATATTGTCAGAAATCGGATCTGTTTCGGTCCAAACAATTGTATAATCCGTCTTCTAATATGAAGTGTAGTTTTTTGTTTGCGAGTCTGATATATGTTTGATCTAAAGTGATATTCATTTGAAACATCGCACGTAAGATAAGTTAGTAGGGGTTGTGATGGGGCTCTCTTTGGATGCATCAGACATGAGAAGGACAGACATGTTTTGGTCAAATCCTAACAATAATCTGACAACTCTGACAATGGCTGGTGTCAGGAGACAAATGAAGGCAAATGTCACACATTTGATGTACAACTATATCATACACAACACACACGTATAGCCACTAATACTTGACTTATGATTTTTTATCGCTTTATTTTTTTCTTCTTCTTCTTTACTATTATTTAATACATAGATATAAAACCACAAACACTGGCTTTGACTCAGGGTATGCCTCCTCAGACAGGCAGACACAGGCAAACCCTAAATGTTATTCTTTTCCTCTCCTTTTTTCTGCCAAATATATAGAATTTATTTTTTAAGAACCATTTCTGGTCCTCTAAATTGTTTAAAAATTGTTGCCTTTTCTCTCGATTCCAATACTTATATATATCATAAAAGTTGTATTTCATAAGAAATATTTTATAATGTTTTTCCACTTTAGACCCGATATATATTGTATTATAAAAGTTTGGATATATTTATGTTATACACAAACAAAGTTTGAGTGCTTCCACTAATGGTTTACTTTCGGGTGACATAACTCCGGACCGAAAAAAATGAAAGACTTTTTCAGTGGGCTATCACTTACAGACACATTATTATCAAAAGTTATATATCTGTGTGTATTTCCCCCCAAAAAAGTGGAAGACCATCGATGATGATCTCCAATGTTCGACTCCTGGCTCTGGTGCGGCTCTGTTCGCCTCTTCATTAGTATTGCATAATCTCGTGTCTGTTCTCTTCTTTGTTCGCCTTTTTATATAACCGTAAAAACCTTTTAGTGTTTTGCCATTAATGGAAGGTTTTGTTTAGCGTTAAATCAATTTTTTATTATATGATTCACTCGTTTTTGTCTCTATTCTCCAAACTATTGGCTTCTCTTCGGCTTCTCTTCTATCATATCTACAGTTCTTCTCCACTAATGATTGTCTGCCAAATGATACTAACAGTTAATTTTTAAATAAGAAATCGTTGGTTCAGTCGTTTGTTTCACTGCTTTCTCTTTCAAACGAATCCATTCGGGGAATAGACTCTCGAAATCAACTTTAAATGAAACGAAATATTTGAGATTTTTATCGTTTCGGAGATAATTAAGTGAACCCTTAAAACTTGTGAAGATATTATTCGCTTTGAGTCTCTCCTTTTTTTCTCTCAAAAGAGTCGAGTAATAAATGAAAAATTATTTTTGTAATTTTCCAGAGCTTTTATATTCGAGGAAAGTGTGAAAAATAGGGGAAACAGTTTGAGAATGAGTTTATCATTACTATTATTAGTCGCAAATATTCTGTTTTAAAGGCAAATAATATGCAATAATTTGGCAAAACTAATGGCATTGTGTGAGCTATTTGGGAGTCTGGCTGTGATGTCGGCTCTGGTGGATACACTGGCCGGTGCTATACTCTCTCCTAATGAGTTGTGGTCCCCAAACAACGTTACGAATTCAATGATTTCATTTACCAGTTCTGCATAATTACTAATTCCAAAGTAATTAATCGCAACGAACGCATAATTTACATATCGTTGGCAAAAGTGTTCCCTCAGTCCAATCCTAGAGCACTGGCTATGGCTATACTCTTCTCCGAAGGGCTAATATATAACTCGACTTTCCAATAGTGAAGCCATCAGTTTTAAAAATTGATTTATGATTTTCTCTGTCCTTTTTGGCTCTAAATAAGAGTTGATTCAAAACTTTTGGTTCACTTTTATGGCTCAATATTATTATGTGTTATAACAGTACTGCAAAAGGCTTTCCATTAATTAATTTAATAATTTCTATGCACTGAATAACACAATATTAGAATATCATTGACTTAACGATCGGTTCGGACATAAATTAGAAGGACTGACATTAAGCAGGGGCTGAGAGCCGGTAGTTCTTCAACAATAACTAATAGGTTTTTGAGAAATATATATAAGTTTGATGTCTGATGAGTTACTTTACGGTTTGTTGAAGTTTATTACTTCGGCTTATTTTACGAGTAATGTCATCGATAACAGTATTACCGTTTGATGGCCAGAGTCTGTCTGTGCGGCCAATGGAGCCAATGGTTGGCTTACTATTAGTTAGCAAAGGTTACGACAGTTATACCCATTGGAAAAATGATTGCCAAAAGTGTGAGACTAGAGATAGAAAATAATAAAAAAGAATAGCAGAAAATATTGCCCGGAATAGACATTAGGATAGGGCTATGGTCTGCGGCAGGCATTCCTCTCACGTAATTCCCATTGTGTTGTATTGGCAGCCATTAAACTGTAGTCATGCTGACCAAAAATATTAGTGTTAGTGCAGAGCACAACACACTCTAATAGCGACTGAAACTGGTATTAGTTTTTCAGTTGTGATACTCTATTGCCAACAGTCGTCATAATAATAGTATTGTATGTGTTGTGTGTGTGTCGGCCCAACCTTTACTCCAACTAATGCATCATTTTGTATGTGTCTCTCACTCTGTCTCTATCTATCTCTTCAATGGCTTTTGTGCGAGTGTTTGATATCAACACACGATATTTGCATATGATTCATGTGGCTAATTGACATGGATCACATACATGCCACACAGACCTGCCTCTCACACACATAGACCTCTGATTACCTCAATATATGCGCTAATTTTTATCTTAATTTCTGGAAAAATATTCATATTTTCACTTTTAATCAATTCAAACAAACTTTGGATTTAATGCCAAAAATATTTCAATTATTCATATAATTAAACAATAATTCTGTTGTTTTTCTTGAGATTTTCGGTAATAAAATAATAGTATTTCATTGTTTTGTGTTATTTGTGTAAACACTAATTTAGTGTTAAATTCACGGCAAATATAATCGATTGAATACAAGAATAACAATTCCAGAGCCATAAAACTGTAGGCATAGGATGCCATAC
>JAQGBD010000031.1:0-69138 GCA_034698165.1 Punctoribates punctum
ATCAACTAGGATGAAAAAGTATTTCTCATTCATTGCCAGAGATCTGATAATTAATGGAAATGCAATATTTTCATCCTGGAACATTTTGATAAAATCTATTGTATCAGTTTCAGAATGAAGAGGAATTTCCAAATCGTTTATTCCAAACACATAAACTTGGTTTTTTTCGGATAAGGCAAAACTGGTGTTTTTAAAACAGAATACTTTGATAATTCTCTCGTCAATTCCATGCCTTTCATCCAAATGAACTGGCTCAAATACCAAATCATCTTCTTCTGGACTTATTTGGCCCCAATTATTATCTCCCCATCCATACAATTGTCCATGTATATCCAAGGCCATACAATGGCCATTACCACAACTAATTTGAACAATTTCATTTTTCTCAAATTTCTCGAAATCATATATCTTGTTCCAGTCTTCTTCCCTCTTTCGTCCTAGCTGACCGAATGCGTTAGACCCCCAGCAATACAATTCGTTATCAATTGTTTTGGCGAAAAAACTACCATTGGCCTCTTTGAACGAAGTGATTAGATTTACTAGTCGATTTAATTTGATAGGAGTCTCGCAATAATTGGGTTGGATTGGAAATCTTCTGCTTCTATTATCACCAAGGCCGATTATTTGAAAGGATGTTGATGCTTAATACAAAAATAGAAATATGAATGTTAATGCATTTCTTATTTATAAACATTAAACTATAAACCTTAACCCTCCCCTCCCCTTCCCCCCAACCAACAAGCCTCTGCTTGAAAATTGAGAAATTATCTATAAAATGGAAATTTTCTGTTGGGAAAAAATGATGGTTAATTTTTCAGTTAATATTACGAGAGCATGGTGATGCCTGAATATAATTATACAGTAATTTGAGATATCCTCAATTTGATAGCTCTTTCACTCTTTCTATTAAAATTCAATTGAATTCAAATTTATCAATTATTGAATGTAATGATTGAGGCGAACAAGATAAGATTTGGGACAATAATAAATTGAACAAGTAATTGAATTTGCTACTGGAATAGAAAAGTTATAAAAACAGTTAAAATAAAATTATGGTTTTGGCCAGACATTGGTGATGGTAAAGCCAGGAATATCCCCCTGAATTTTTGTGGGCAGACCGAAAAAATCCACCCGGGAGGCAAAAAATTAAGCATTTTAGGTACAAAGTATACCCTTCCCTAGACCCCCTTCAAAATCTTTTGAAAAATAGCTTAGGACATCCACTAATACCAGTGATCCACAAAATAGGCTACCTCAGGAGGAGGTTTCCTCCCATATTTTTTTCAGGAGTTGGTTACAATTCTCCAAATATTTACTCATGATTAACAATATAATAGAAATAGCAATTTGCAGGCTAAAATTTTAAAATTGAACATAAGTGATTAAGGCTTTTTCATTCAAATTTCACCCAAAATTCGTGTCCAAATTAAAATAAGTTTATTCTGGAGAAAGGCGGGGAATTTTCAGAATACCTTACCCTTCAACACAATATAACCAAATTTGTTCCCGGTGATACGATCCCGACCTATGTAGAAAGACTTTATTTGATCAAGCAAGTCCTCTTGAAATTGAGCGAAATTGAAAAATCTCTTCAAAATACAATCCATTGTTTGATTTCATGTATTACTTACACTTAACTAATGAGAAGATTTCTTCGATATTTATAGATATCATTATATATGAATGTCATTTACACAATGATTAAGTAGTACCTACTATTGATAAAATCATGACTGTTCAATTAAACGGGAACCAAGATCAATTTACGATAGTTGGATTCAAATTTGAAATTTGAGTATTTATTTTATATAGAAATGAATGATAGCATTCAAAACAAATTAAGTTTTTATTAAAATTTCATTGAAAGAAGATTTAAATTGATTCTGAACAATTTTTTATGAACTTCTTGGATATGTTTTCGATTTTTCTAAGATTCGTTGTTTTTCAAATAACATGGAAATGCGTAATTATAAGATCATATGCATCAACAGATGTGTCACTTTTTAATTAGAAATTAGATAACAATATCTTCTAAGAGAAAGAAAATAATTCTTAAATAAATACTTAATTCGACTAATAATTTGGTATTTTCAAACAAAGTCAGAATTGTCAATAAAAGCATCATGATGTTCTATAAAAATTTTAGGAATTTATCTAATAAGAAAAATTTTAAAAATAAAATATTCAAATACTTTTTTCAAATTATTGAATTCACTTTTATCTGATTTAAATTGTTCTCATAGGATTGGCAGCTGGGACATATTTCAGAGTCTTGATATGAAAATTCTTAGATTAAATTCAAATATCAAAGTACTTAAAATTTTAATATAAAAGTTCACTTTCACTGTAATTATGAGACCTCACATGAATTTTGAGTTCATTAAATTTATGAAATTAAATATAAAAAGTATTTTTATAAATTGAGCAAGTTATATTAATGGAAAATTTAAGTTATTTCGAGCAAAAATTCAACCAAATAAAGCATGGTCCTTTTTAACTTCCACTAGCTTTGAATTGTCTTAAATATATCGAAAGTATCTTTTATTGTAAAAAAATTTGAAACACAGAGAGAGGACTATATATGAAATAATATCTAATCATAAAATGGTTTATAAGCACCGCCACATTTGATCGCCCTGAGCGTCTTTCGCACTCCTGCCATAAGTTTGTGTCCACTTCTTTTCGATACGAAAGAACTGACTTCTCGCCAGCGATTCCTGAATTGAGTCAATGTTTTGGGAGCTTTGGACGTCTTTGAGTAAATCCTTTTGCACTGACCCCAAAACTTCTCTATAGGGCGCGCGTGAGGACAGTTCGGAATATTCTCTTTCCTTTCTATAATTTCAATCCCATTGTCTCGGAGCCACCCCAAGACACGCCCGTCATAGTGAATAGTGGCCATATCCGGCCAAAAGACCACATTAGACTTGCGGTGATATTTCTCAATAAATGGGATCAGTCTCTTCTTCAGACACTCCTCCAGATACTCATCAGCTTTTAGTGTTCCTGACTTGCAATAGGCCTTTGAGACGTTCCCGAACTGATCCATGGCCTGCCAGACCAGAAAGTGTTTCACAAATTTTTGTGTCTTTTTCACCATGACATCGATTGGTACGTCTTTTTTGTCGACAAAATTGTAATATTTGGGGCCATTGGTATCTGAGGGGTCGATGGGAACATAGGTCTCGTCGTCAATGATAATAATTTTGTTCGCAAATTTGTTCAATACTTTTCTGGCATTCGTTTTGGATCTTTTAAGTTGACTTTCGGTCAGTTTCGGAGCTTTTTGACACTTTCTAGTCTTAAGGCCTTCTCTGAGTTTAATTCGTTGAACAGTTGACTTTGAAATACCAAAATCTGACGCCATTTCTCTCTCAGAGCGGTTCGTATTTTTCATTTTTCGGACAACTTTTTTGGTCACTTCTTTGGTCGCCACATATCTTTGAGGACCAGTTTTCGGTCTAAATATGGCAGTGCCTGTGCTCTCATATCTTCGAATTATCTTATAAACAGTATTACTCTTTTCACCGACGCCCAGGAAGTGGTCTACCGTTGCCTTCTTATCAAAATTTGCAGTTTTGGTATAAAACTGGACAACATTTTTAGCGACTAATTGTCTTTCGTTTAGATTAAAACCCATTTAAGAACTGATTTGATCCAAAATAACTTATAATTGTGTTAAGGGGTAAACAATGAACAAATCGACACAAAATTCTATTCTTATGTCCCAACAATGCTCTCGTGACAGACCTCTAATTTTAGTGGAAGTTAACAAGGACCAAACAATATATAAGACATTGATTTTTGGTCTCACTATTGATAAATAGCTCTTATTTGCTGTTATCCAGCAAAACGTCAAAACCATTTTTCCTGATTCTCCTCTCAATTAGTCAAAGACTGAGAGAACTGAATACAAAAAATATATTAGTTTTCCGTTATTTTAGTGAAGCGTTCAGAAGAAGTGACGAAAAAATTCTCCAAAACTTTGGGAGAAAAACTAATTATTATTACCCGGAGTGTTATTTTTCATCAGAGAAACATTTAGTCGCGTTTGGTGCTCGAGCAGGGTGACATTTAATGGTTCATCAAAATAGGTTTTGTTCTAAAATTTGATTTTTTCATCGAGGAAATAATTTGTCAATTGATAAGTTATTGATTTCAATCTTGTAACTTTTGTTTCGGAAAAGATTGGGTCATTCAATAAGATTGATTGTTCTAGAATCTAGATAGCTAAATGTTTTTAATCTAAGTTTGGTTTAACTAGAACATTTTTTTAAAACTTTATAACATTAAATATTGTTTTTAGATTAATTGATCTTGCAAACATTCGTTATGTCAATTTTAATGCTTGGTAATTATGCTTGATCCAATATTTAGTGAGCATGGTGAAATATTAATTTATTTCCAGTACAGTATGTGGGATGGGGTGAAAGAAATGATTATTTTATCGATTTTTCTGATGAATATTCCGGTGAATCACAAACTGATTCTTCTTTTTGTGGCAAAAATCGATTGCAATCTTCAATTCATTCATAAATGTCTTATCGATTGACTGAAAAATTCTTCTCATTCTTGAAAAACATATCTCTAATCGACTATTGTTTGGGTGAAAAATAAAATCAAATACTTCTTAACAAAACGGGAAATGCATTTAAAAATCTGACGGTTTTGTTATTATTTGTTGAGAAATAAATATAATTAAAAATTTTATCTTTATTTTCATTTTTTCACTGATAAGTTATCCCAAATAATGATTTCACACATATTTTCCTTTGATTTTGAAACGAAAATTAATTACTCGGATAAGAGTATTGTCGGGAAAAAAGGCAATTATTAATTATCAATTCATAAGGGGTTTTATAGATAACGTTTTGACGAAAGTGTAAGAAAGCAAACAATTTATTGGAAAAAATTCAAATCATTTTAAATAATTAATTACTTCGGCTTTGATTGGTTTGAGAGACTCAAAGATAAGAGCATTTTTCTGGAAGTTTTCAATGGAGAACAACACCTTTTTAAAAGCCTAGATCACGACCATTATCTTGATTCTAAAGCCGATACTATACCTGAAATAAATTAATTCTTCTCTCGAGGAAATGTTTATCACTTTTTTTTAATGAAAGCGAAGAATAAAATTGTTTTGAAATTTATGGTTAATTACAGGAAAAGCCATAAAATTTCTAATCTTGGACATTGAGTTTTGTGTAATAAATCAAATATATTTCATAAAAATAGTTTCTAATTAATAATTATTTCGAATTTTCAAATAAAATCAAAATATATTTTAATCAGTTTTTTAATTATTTTAGAAATTTTTTGTTTATTTGTTTGAAAATAAATTCAAAAATTGATTACAAATTAGATTTTAATCCGAATTGAAATTCAATTACAAAATGTTTGACAAAATATTAATCCGTTTCTGCATTGGATTCAAGGCTTTCCCAAAGACTACTCTCGAAAGACAACCAAAAAGAGTAATTTTCATTCATTTCCCAATCAATAATCGACTTCTAGTTTGCGAATAATGTTTTCAAATAATTAAAACCATTCATTAAAATGCCATAAAATCTAAGGTAAGCGCAAAAACCAAAGCCAGAGCTCATGTTTCACGCATTTGATGACTGACTGACTGTTCCCCTAAAAACTCGGCTCAACTCAAAAGACAAAAGCCTTGAGTAGTTTTTAAGACTCAATCAATTTTGATCCAAACCTCTAACTGTCGATACAATTATGGTTCAGATCAAACATTTTTATCTAATGAATCGCTCAATCAGTGCGTCAATCACTAAATTGCATGCTTACAGAGATCATGCAACTATCAAATTCCATAACAACAAGCACATTTACCTTAAAAACTCAGGGATTTAATTACTAAATAAATAATTCTGAATAAATAAATTGAATTTTTTCCGAATACAAGTCATAAGTCAATCGACTGTAAAAATACTTAGAATTTATTCCTTAATATTCTGTATTTAGTGAATAACAGAATATATTCTTCTGAATAAAACATTTATATCTCGCGTTTAGTTTTCTTCACTATATTTCTGTTGAATTGAAGTAAATTTCTATTGACTTAAAGTCTTTTCCAACGAATAGTTTTAATAAATTATTCAGAAATTAGTCTGAATTTCAATTCATTTGTAACGACTATGAAATTAATGTATGAAATATGAATGAAAACGAGAGACAAAAAAATAGTTTTATGTATCGATTCGTTTACTATATAACAGCGAATGACGACAAAAGTCATTCTTCTTAATGGTTGGCCACCGGATGACTAGAGCGCCGGCGGTTCAGTTGCGCACAAGTAGTCGAGAAGCCTACCATAAGAATTGATTTTGAGGCCATTGCCAAACAGTCAGTTCCTCTCTGTCGCTGTGTATGGGAACGAAGGCAGTGCTCGAGCATTGAAAAAGTGAAACAAAATTTTACGAAATCTTTTCTAATCAAACATTTTTTGCGCTCAAAACTGAGCGAAAAACTGTTGGGTTTTCAGCTGAAAAACCAGTGTTTGTGTCCTAAAAACAGAGTTATCTTCTCTTGCATTGAAAAAAGACGTAATTTTACTTTAAAAAGGAGTTTATTATTAAAAGTAGTCAAACACTTGATTTGTGTACCAGTTTTTTGGGTCTACAACTCCTCAGACACTCAACTCCGAGGCCTCAGCACTCACACAACTACTCCTGAGCTGAGCTGAGCTCCGGGTTATTGTTATATAAGATTTATAGTGACTCAAAACGTATTGAAATCTGGTTTTCTTGGTCTCTGATCTTAGAGAACAAACTTTTTCTTCACTATAAAGGAGTTAAACAAACTTTTTTGCCATTCATTCACATCGAAAGTCGGAATTCATTTCATTCAGTCTTTCGTTTGCTTTCATTCCGTTCACAACGAGTGAGACATTTGTTGAGAAATCCATATATTTTCTAATCTATTAAAATTTGTTTACCTTTTGTGAATTGTGTGTTGAAATCTGAAATATATATTCTATTTTAAAAATGTTTACCATCACTGTAATGAGCTATAAGTATCAAGTATATATTTTCTGAAATTGTGAAATCAATAGTCCCTGGTGTTTCTTCTCCCCTCGATTGGGGAAATTTGATAAATGTTTTTGTTGAAAGTTTATATATTAAAAGAGAAGTCGTTTTTAAAGAGCACTTTGTTGTGGAAAAGACTGTTTCCAAGCAATTAATTGGGATTTCATTCCTGTGTTTCTCTGTTTGGAAGAAAAATAATATTTTTATTCTTCCGATTCTGTAATCGAGGAACAAAACAAACAATAATTTGTTTGAGTTTTGAAACCAAATCCAGTGATTCTTCGCTACAGTTTGGGCCGCGAATTAGATATCAACCGTTGGTTTAGTCATCATTTGGGCTGAAATTATAATAAGACTACCAAGCTCAAATTTTATTTTAATAATAAAACCTTTCCTCTAATAATGACTGCGATTTCTAATGGAAATTACGGTCAAAACTCAAAGTATTTATACGGTTTGGAAGAACATAAAGTATGGAAACCCCTTTCCTTTTGAATCTTTCAAAATCATCTTTCAATTACTCCTTTTTTTAATATTTTGTTTAATTTATTCTATTCTTGACTCAAATGTTAAAATATTTTAATTCTTATATTAATTATGTTTTTCGTCATATTTAACTAATTAAGGCTTTTTATGTTTGTGTATAGAATTTCATAGAATTTTATATTATTTATACGAAAAATCTTCAGAAGAAATTGAATTTTGATTTTAAGGCAAACGAAAGCATTTTTCAAAGAATATATTCGGAATAAAAATTTCAAATTTGAATATTTGAAACAATTGTGGAAAGCCTTATGTGCTGTTCAGAGAAGAAATATTTTAATGGATTTACACCTTATTTACAAAAATCTTTATGTAATGTCATTTGGAAAAAGCCTTTAGCGCACAGCATAAAAGTTATGGCTTATTATGTAATACTCTATTAATTTTTAGCTTCAACTCAATGGTTGAAAAATTGACTGCTTTTTGCCATTGAAAGCAATTAACCCTTTTTTACACTCGAATACCAAAACTAAACGACCGGGTATTCCACTGTTTGTGCAGACACTCGATATGTCTGTCCCTAAAACCACTGCCAGTTCGCTGATTAAGAGCTCTTAATTTTTTGGCAATTTTTATGACTGAAAAAAAATCATTACTTCTATGACTCAAATCCTTAAATAAATCGATAACTAAACTGTGTTTCAATTGTATAGAATCCGAATATGTCATCGACGGGACAGCACAAAACAGACTCTAGCAGTCTCTCCCGACTGGGCTGTGCACTGGCAACACAGCTCCAGCTGACAGCAGCCAAGACTAGCGGAACATTAGCCTCACTGACCCATCGATTATCCCGTCATTCAAATGGTAAGCAATTTATAGTTAAAAATTTGAATTATTTTGTGTCAAAAATAATTTCGTTTCGTTTGGGAAAAAAATTGATTATTAATGTCAGTCATAATCCGTTTAACAAGTTTTCCAACAATTTTCTCAATAGTTTTAATGAATTCAAACATTAAAATGAGAAATATTTTACAGAATATACAGATTTTATAGATTTATAAATATATTAAACGTCTCTCAAACAGAGCTTAGAGTGCATTGAATTTCATAAATAATTTGAACTAAAATTTTTCTGAAATAAAAATTGAATATTAATTCATCATTTGTTTGACACAAATATCGAGTGCTTAATATATGCCTAGGTGCTAATTCTTATTTTTCTTCCTTCCAACACAATTCATGGGAAAATGAATTTTATTCTTGCAGTTAGTCTTTGATAAAAGAAAATCCGTAAAAAATAGATAATTATATTTGAATTTGAGGTAAACTTAACTATAATTAGTAGTAATTAATTCCCCGATAATTAAAATGACATTTTATCTCAAGTTATTCCCATCAAAGTTGATTCACCCATCAAATTAATATGCAAATTTCAACCAGGATCTCGCACCAATGGACGATCCTGATTACCTTAATCAGAGTTCAGGGCAATTGAAATTCAAATTAAATTATCTAGTTGCCTTTATGATGATTTACCGCGCACATTATTCATTAATTTATTCAATCTTGGAATTTATCCTAAAGGGAACGGCATAATTGCAGTGGATGCCAAATTGGGAGGAGGACTGGCGACCCTCCCGACAATCGCCATCCAAAAGGTGGCAATCAATCACTTGACACAACAGGAGTCGGATCTGATCGCTAATGAATTGTCACAATTTCCCAATCTGTCAAAGAATGGACAGCAGAGGAATGGCCACCAAAACGGACACTCAAACGGTAAATATGATTACAAGACTGATCACTGAGCTGTCCATTAAAGCCATGTCGTCACTGACAATAGGAATCAATGGCGACAACAGTGAGAAGAATGGTTTGTCGATCAATAAGAGCCATCGATTCGATCCGCTCGGCCTTAAGCTACCGCTCAGCCCAAACGGTATGTCCTTTTGATGTTTTCTCAACTCTCTTCTGGTATTCAATAATTAATTCTGAGAAAAACAACAAAAAACTACTGACTTTTTAATGAATTTAAATGAGAAATGAGTTTTTGAATTCGAAGTAAACGGAATCGAAAGAAATATTTTGCTTTTTCGCAACGAAATAGTATTTCATTTCCTTCTCTCATATATTGTGCCAAAAATTTACACAAAAAGAGTTAAATGTCTTTTGAATGGAGTGAAAAACACTTTGAAAATCGGGATAAGTGTTACACAAAACACTATTTTAATTACTTATAGACTATTATATAGTCTATGACTTATGGTATATGCATATGAAGTCATATATCATAAGTGGATTTACACACAAATGAGTTTCGACTTCAGTTCAAAATCATTAGACGACAACTCTTTTGTTGTCTTATTCAACAGCAATACCTAAACTGTAATTTTATAGTCAATCTGTAATTTTATTGTTAACACTAAGCCGGGGGACAGGGATCCCGTTTCTCACGTAACCACTGAGCTGTGATTTCTCGTTATCTCGATAGCTGTAATTAACTGAGAAAGGTCAGTATAGCACTTTGTTTTAATTTGGCCATCAAATGAAGTTAGTCTACTGTAGCGTAAATGTGATTAAGGAACCCACCGATAGACCCAACCATAGACCCGATCCACTCATTTAGAGACACATTTAATTAGAATCCAATAAAAAGTGTATAAATTTTCCCACATTTGAGTCAATTTCTGACATTTCCTATGATTTGGTCTGTCCCTCAGAAACGCTCCGGTATTACGGGCTCAGAATGAATGCGTTCGAAAGGTCAGAGGTCAGCCACTATCCAGAGGTCTGGTATCTGGGTTTGGACGCCAACAAAATCGACGGCGAAGAAGGCGCTGACCACAATCACGGCTACGATGACGACAACGGATCTTACATTAAGGCAAGTGATGACTGGCCAGCCCTTCCTTTTCTATTCTTGTTGACTAGACATACATATTCTGCTCGAGTAATGACTTATTTATAGGTTATTTTTGTTGCTATCCTCTCATTAATGGCTCATTTCTCTGCTCCTATTCTTTACATTTTTATCTCTTCATTACTCGGATTGAATGCAATCACTTGAGTCTCGATTTCATGTATTGATTACCACAAGAAATATATCCTTTTATCCATGAATTTAGTTCATCTGGTCTTAGGATCATTGATCAAACCACTTATTATCTTGTTGCTTTTTCGATTGAGGCTGATTCTGTTGGCTTTATTTCTTTTGCTCTTGCTCAAACATTAGCATTGAGTTTGTGTTTATCTTTGACGTTCGGATTGAATGCAGGAATAAATTACTCTTAAATTTCAATGAATAAAGTTTTTAGATTTAATTCAAATGGTTTTGAAATATATTTCAGTTATCGCTTGAATTCAGTATTTAATTAGATTTGAATTTCGAGATACAGTCCATGAAATACACATATAATTACAGATTTGAGTCATATATACACTGTATAAGTGATATATAAGTCATATAATATATATCAGTATTTTTAAGCCTTAATTCAATATAGTTTTATAGTTTTTCAATGTTTTGTCTCAATTCTGAGCCAATGCTTGATATTTGAAAAACGGATTTTACGGATAAAAAACTAAATATAATTGTATTGTCTTTAAGAATAATATTAAGAAAAACTCCTTTCCTTTTGAATTAAATACCAAGGATTTCAATGAAATAAAACTCACATTAAATCAGAGGCTTATTCATAAAAGAGTTTTATTTTTCACACAAGACTTTCAATACAATTGAATAAATGTTTAGATAATTACTTGTCTTTCGCAGTATTTCAGTATATGTCCCGGGATTTTATTTTTTCAGACTTGACTTGAATTAAAAGATGATATTCAGTGTCAGTGTTTGAATAAATGATAAGAAAACTTCATATAACAAGAGTATAATTATTATATTACCTCTTATTATACGGTTTGATATAATGAAAAAGATTAAGATTTGAGAAATAGATTAAAAGAGAAGACTATTAAAAAACAATTCAATGTTAGGACTAATGGTAAGCAATGAATGGGAATAATAAGTAATTTATTTGTTGACTATTTATTGGCCGTATTTAAGGTCCACTAAACCAATTGAATGGCTGTCCCTCTCCAGTGCCTACTCTTAAGAGCAAATATAATAATAATATAGTGAAGCGATTTTTCTCTGATAATATACTTGGAAATGAAAGGCAAAAAAGTAAATGAATATCCAGAACCACAGAGCCGTTCATATTGGGGGGACATAACCAGGTCAGGGATTCAATGGGCAAATGTATCACGAATTTTATGACTAATTTATCGCTAATATCCTTATTTGCGGCCCAACGCACAGCATATGTGTGTTTCCCTATCACTCCTCAATATATCCTTAATATTATATAATATAATATATAAGTAATTAATGACTTTTCACTTAAAGAACAACAAAAGAGAAAATACTAATTAGTTTTCGGTTTTTATTCCGATCCAATCCACGAATTATTAGCTAATAATTTTTTGCAGGATAAGACTTTCCTCGTGTCAAAAGAATTATTAAGATTTATTAGACAAGTATTTCTTGAAAATTCATTTATCTTTTTTTTATTCGCAGATTTTTTTCTCAATTTGTTTACAATGAAATCGAAGTCAAGTTTAGTGCAAATAATGAGAGTTTTATTCAATTTTTTTTTATTCATTGACTTTACAATAGGTTTAGTTATCTATGGATTGAATGTCAAGAATATAATTGAAGAGAGAGAGAGAGAGAGAGAGAGAGAGAGAGAGAGAGAGAGAGAGAGAGACCTTTACTTTCAATTATAAAAGTTAAGAGTTTTAAGCAAAATATGTTTCACTCGACTGACTCTGAAATGCAATTTATATTTCGCTATCATTTGGTATGAAAAACACTATTTTCGTTAACCTATTATTTGAAATATATTTTCGCTGATATTTTCCTATCGTTTGGGAATAAAAAGTGTTTTTCACTGAAAAAAATCTGTGTTAAAGACTCGATGAACTATTTCTAGAATAGATAACTTTGAAAGACCAGAAAAAGTTATGTCATTTTCAGTAGTAATTCAATCGAAACATAAAGCGATATATAATTTAAACATTAAATAGATTTTCTCAAAAAATATTATTCACTAGAATTATCTTTCACTCTATTTGCCGGCTGATAAATGAGCCCAATTTTTCAATAGTGGACATTTTTAATAACATTTCATATAATAAATTTTACTCTTGGAATAAAAACATTTTTAATATATGATTTATTATTCATATTTTCGGATAAATAAAATCCGAAAATAATATTCAAAATTCAATTCTTATCTTACATTTCAATCAAAACTTATCTAATATTGAATCAAATGTTTAGCTAATGATTGACTCTAACCCTCTGTCCTTTGGAAACGACTTACAGGTGCTTCACGACCACATATCCTATCGATATGAGATACTCGAGGTGATTGGCAAGGGCAGTTTTGGCCAAGTGATCAGAGCGCTCGACCACAAGACTAACCAAGAGATTGCACTGAAAATCATCCGGAATAAGAAGAGGTCAGACCATTGCATACAATTTGCTAATCAATTATTTATACCCGAGATTTGAAATTCAAATTACGATCACTTTTTAATGAACCGATTCTTTGAAAAACTAATTTCAAATACGGAAGCGTTGATTAACCGCTAATAAAATCTGTGTTCGACTGTACCCGAGTATTATACTCTTGTTATTTATTATTTTGAAATTAGCTTTGATTTCAGACCCGATTTATCGCCTGTTCTTTGCCCCGATTATAATGAATTCACAATAGATTTGATTATAATTATTAGTATTTAGAGTATAACCGAAGAAAAAAAGATTTTTATGTAATTCAAAAACGATTTCATTGCTTTTGTTTTTCAAAGCATTTGTTTTGCTTTAAACCAATTCGGTTCTGGTCTTAGCTTTTTATTCTTGATCTGTTTGTTGTGTGTGAGTGGGTCTGAGCTCTCAAATGATGTGCAAAACAGGTATAACTCAATATACCCGAAGAGGTTTAAAAATAGATTTTCTTGAAAACTGTTGAAAACCTATTTGTGTCAGAGTTTAGGCACAAAACCCAACGTTTGGCTCATTTGAAGACACAGTTTAGGCATAAACTTAATTAACAGATAAATGTATTTTTGATTTGAATAACAGTTAACAAACTATTTATTGTTTGGTTCTCTCATATGAGTGCACAGAATGGGAATAACCATTATTTTTATGTACAATAAATCGAAGAGACGTCTAATGACTCATAAAATTCATGAATTTTTTAAGAGTTGTATAATAAAAACCCGTAATTGTTATCATAAACTAAACCATTATTTTTCATTCTTTTATTTTATTTTCTGAATTATATATTCATTCTGTAGGGAAAACCTCCTCAAAAGGAGCAAGATTGTTTGCAGTGAGAGTTGTCAAGATGCATTTCTTACTAGATGAATTTAACTAAAGTTTAACCGGGCTAGAAAAATTGATTATAGATTAGTTGTCTTTATTCATGTAGTTTAGATGAATTAAATATTTTCTAATTGAAACTAGCATGCTATTTTTTGCATACAACCTACTTTCATAGATTAGAAAACAATTAATCAATCGATGCAATTAATCTAGTTACTAAAATAACCATGTACACACGACAGTGTTTATGAAAGAAACAGTTTAATAACAATTTAACTTGCACAGAAAATATTCTCATGCTTTTCCAGGGCATGATACTCACGTGAACATTAAACTCTTAGCAAGTACAAACCAGGCATTAGCCGAATTAAGATCGATGCTCTAGCTAAAATGACTATAATCATTATAATAAGGCTTTTATTTTCAAATAAAACTCATGAATATTATAATTAATATCTTTTCTCTTCATTTCTGTTGAAAAATATTGTGAATACAAAAAAGCATTTATTCAGAAGCGTTCAGTCGATCATTAAGTCATTGATTTATTCATAAGTTATTTCACCCACTCGTTCACAATAGGAGAGGGCATTACATAACCAGCCCTTAATATGTTGGCAACACTTGCTATTCCAATGACCTGTTATTTACAGAGGGAAGGGGTATAAGAAAAACCTGAAGTCCTTTCTATTCTTTAATCACGTTTTTTGAACATAAAATCTGAAGTGAAATAAAAAATATTTTAAAAGAAATAAAATGAAAAAACGATTGAAATAAAGCTTCAAATTAGAAATGAGAATATGTGTCAGCAGTTGTTGTCTTGTGTGGTGGAAAGGCCTACGATTTGGAAGGCAAACCAAATAGTTTTTTATTACAAATTTGTTTTTGGGCTTCAATTTGGGTTTTATGTGTATTTACTTTATTCTGTTTGATATCCATTTTCTTAAATAAATCAATTTTATAGATATTTTGTTCGATCAGATTCAGGGACTTTTTTAAAGCTTTTTCAATAAGGGATGTGCCCACCCGTGTCTTAACCAGGGTTAGGCACAGATTTTCGCGGAATTTTACCAAGAATTCCAAATATTATTCAAGTATTCTTCAGTTTATTTACAATAAACACCGATTCTTTGTTGATGTAACCTAGAACCTCTTGACTTAATACAGAAATTCATCTGAAATAATCCCTTATCTTTGCCCTTGGTCATCTATGCGATAAACTCTCACATTTATATCGATTTTAAATTCCTCAACAAAATAGATACCATTAATAGATATAAAGTATTATATATTTTTATTGTTAAAGAAATCATATATTATTTATACGTTATATGAGATTTCATTTATAAAATCCTTTCAGAGTTAGAAGTTTTCAAATATCAAAGTTGAAAATACTCGAGAAAAAGGTATCCCCGAAAACCGATAGCCAAGAATGTGATACAAATCTTATCTATCAATAAATCTATTCAAGAAAAATATAGCTCACGTTTTGACTATAAATCTATTATTACTTTTTTCGGTTATTATTTATGACAACTAATAATCAATTTTCTACTGTATATCGAAAAGTATAGGCAAACAAAAAATTAGTGAAGAAAAATGACCTTATCTTAAATGTCTATCACATTGTATATCAAACTATCAAATCAATCAATCATTTGATACTTGGCGTAGAAATTGGAAAATTGAGATAACCATCGGCTGAGAAACTAACCATTGAAAGTTGAAAGTACCTATTTTTAGACAAAATTATACCTTAATTAATAGATTTCTTCTTTTGCTTATGATTTCAATCAATTGATAAGCGTTTGAGTAGAGTCTCTTTCCGATTGTTTTCACTGACATTTGCTGATTGATTGAGAATCAGAGTCAAAATTGAATTAATTTCCTCTCAATTATGAAAATTAATTGGCAAGCACAATTCAATTGGCATTCAATTTTCATACAATCGATTTTTCATCGCAAGTTATGAATAGAAAATATCAGTGAAAAAGTTTCTGATAAAGAATTCAATTAAATATGAGTTCTCTCACATCCATTACATAATAATAATAACTTTTATTCAAAATTATAATCAAAATGTGAATAAACAAAATAAATTGGCTCAGAACAAGTTGAGCGAGGTAATTGCACTCTGATAATGTCGAGTGCTATACATGAGAATAAAACTAAGTAAGGCTAAAGCCTGTAATCAAATTGAGAATGTCATTCTATGGCACATGTCCCTGGTGACTTTTCCTTATCATAGCTAAAATTTATTTGCATGCTCATTATGAAAACATGATATTTGCTCATTTTGCATATTCATGAATATGACCATAATCGAATTTGTTTTGGCAACAGATTTCATCAGCAGGCACTGGTTGAGGTGAAAATTCTGGAGCACCTGACAAAACGGGATAAGGACTGTCACCACAACACCATCCATATGCTCGACTATTTCTATTTTCGGAATCACTTGTGTATTACGTTTGAACTGTTGGGGTAAACCACTATTTGCCAAATATTGTGTCCAATTCGCACACCATATGAGAGAGAAAGAGAACAAATTTTATAGACTTTATGATCAATAAATTCAATAATTATTTTTGAGGCCTTTTAGTTTCAAATCAAATCCTTGTTATCAAAGGTTTCAGTTTGAAATTATGTTATTTCTATCAAGGTAATAATAAACACCAGTGAATTGAGGATGTTGTTTGATGAAGAATTAAAATTATATCCTGCTTCTTTTTTTCTTGTAATAGTCGTTAGGATCGTTTAGCTCTTAATCCAGGCTAAGGTTTTGTAAATAAATAAAAACATGGTCGTTTTTTCGACAAGACTGAATCTCTCTCTCTCTCTCTCTCTCTCTCTCTCTCTCTCTCTCTCTCTCTCTCTCTCTCTCTCTTTTAATTTTAATGATTTGTTTACAATTTTAGTGTCAACTTATATGAGTTAATTAAGAAGAATAATTACCAGGGCTTTAGTCTGAGCTTAATTCGGAAGTTTGCGCACTCATTGGTCCAATGTCTGCGACTTTTGTACAAAGAAAACATAATTCACTGTGATTTGAAACCAGTAAGTTTTTCACTACATTTTTATTATTGTCACCATTAAAAACATTTCTAATTAAACTTTGTGTTTATCTTCTTATCAAAAGGTTTAGTGTTTAAATTTAGATAAATAACCAGGGATTAAATGGGGATTTAATTTTAATTATGTCCTAGTTACAATTTTCTACTTTACTTCTCATTAGACTGAGTAATATCCAGATATTAAACAGTAATTAGTGATTAAATTAATTACTTCTTTAATTTTCGTATAAAACACAATTTGAAATTAGGTTTAGGGATGCGCAAGGTAGTGGAAAATTATCTTGGTAATTTTCAACAGAAATTTCAATTAAGTAAAGCTATTTTGAAACCAAATTATCAAAGATTTTAAAACTTAAAGAAAAGAATATTAATTCAAACAATTCATTGAATTAAATGAGAATTTAGATGAGCTAGGCACAATTTCTCAATGAAGTAGCAAGCTTAATTAGCCGGAAGAAAGGCCTGATTTGCATAGAAAAAGACAAATGAAAGCTAGAAATTGAAAAATTAGAAAATATTTTTGAATTCAAAGCACTATTTTTTCAGTGATGCCAACGTATTGGGGAGAGGTATACAATAATGGTCAAAAAAGCAGGGTCTATACCCCCTCCTGGCCTTCACTGTATTTTTTAATCAAATTTTGTTATTTATTTTTCTGTTTTATTTCTTCAATTCTTAGGAAAATATATTACTTAAGCAAAAGGGCAGCTCTTCTATAAAAGTAATCGATTTCGGCAGCTCTTGTTTCGCACACCAGCGGGTCTACACATACATCCAGTCCCGCTTCTATAGATCACCAGAGGTTAGTCTATTTCCTTTGTTTTCTTTTTTCAATTTTCTAAGAGCAAATTTAATTTTGAGGTTGCTCATTTTAAATTCTATTACTGCTTCTGTGGGTGAAATGTCATAAACAATTCTGCTTGATTCTATTTTGTTGATAAGCGCAGAACATGCAGACCAGGGTGGAGTAACCCAATATTTATATTGTCAATTTAGAAATCGATAGATAATCGAGTTTAACTAGCTTAATTTATTTTTTGTAACAAGATATTTTAAAAGAATAATGCCTTACATGAAATTGGATAGGAGCTTGGTAATTTTACCTTGCACATAAAATAAATCAGTTTTCAGACAATGTTTTCTGAAAATTTCAATTATAACTATCTTTTAATGGCTTTAAGTTTAGTAATAAAAGAAATACTGAATTAGTTTTAGACAGAAATTTATTATTTATTTAATTTTATTATTGTTTTCTATATTTGGCTCAACTCTGAAGTCTTAAATCAAAACTACAATAAAATTATGTAATTCTGTGAAAGTTATAAAAAAAAATAATAACTATTTTTAGAGAAAACTCAACTCAAAACTCAATTTTAGCTCAAAAGACAAGTAATTTATTTCAATTTAGTTTTCATTGCTATAGAAGAGTAATTATGGGATTTTTTGCGCTTGAATTTAATTAAAATTTCCTAATGTAGTCATTTATTCTTTGCGCTAATCAATGGCCAATCGATGGGAAATTTCTGGTCGACTTGGAAATTGTGTTTTCTCTCTCTCGTCTTCTTTTGAAATCAAGAATAGATTGAAACTATTGATAAAATCTTCTGAATTAGAGATAAATAAAGTGTCCAATCATTGGCTCTCTTCTGCAGAATCCGTACAAAAGGACACAGAATAAGGGAAGAGAATAAATGTCTGTTCAATAGTCAATTGCAGAGAAAATACTTCAGACTTAAGGGAATACTTAGGGTTTGAGAACAAAAAATAATAAATAGAGTCGAAGATAATTGTCTGACAAAAAGCCATTGAAGTGAACCACAGACTAATGTTTTTCATAGATTTTTATTCGCAGAGAAAATATTTGTATTAAAAAACTCTTGTGTTTGATATCAGACAATATTTCACTAATTCATAGGTAATTCTGGGACTGCCATACGGGCCGTCGATCGATATGTGGAGCTTTGGCTGCATTTTGGCCGAGCTCTACACCGGGTACCCAATATTCCCCGGTGAGAATGAGGCCGACCAACTCTCCTGTATTATGGAAATTATCGGTGAGTTTATTTGTTCTGCTTTTTTCAATTTGATTGTCATCTTGTTTACTATCTAAATTGCTTTTTATAGACAATTAAATAACCCTGATAATTAAGATTGATCAAAGTTGTCCATCATTTTTATCAAAATCCAGTTCCAATTTCCACGAATTTATCAAAACATTTAATTAATTCAAAATTAGTGATAATTTTAATTTCAGTTCTCTCTCTCTCTCTCTCTCTCTCTCTCTCTCTCTCTCATCCTTGACAATTATCTAGCTTATCTTTTCGAACGACAACCCTTGAGCACAATAGTTGACAAAAATAGGAACGGGTTTTCTCCGAAAAAAAATATTGAGAACTTGTTTTCAATGTTAAAGCGATGGACAGAATGAGAACCGAAACAAAACTAATCAAAAGCCAAATGTATTGAGTTATCACTAATTAGAAGTGAAGTCTAGTTAACTGTTGTTATCTGTTAATAGGTGTTCCCAATTAAACAAGATAAGCAACCTCAAGGGAATGAAGGCAGTCCTGTGCGATCTGTGCTCAGAATAAATTACTTCTTAATAGGGGAACAGACTTTAAATACAGGGATTCTATTCTGTTCTGTATTTTTAGTGCCAAAAATCAATAACACTATTCATTAACAAGTTTTGGGCTTAACGTTGAAATACTGTTAGTCTTGTCTTTAAAAATGAGTTTTTCCCCCGATTTTGGCCCAAATCTTAGGCACTGGAAATGCCTACGGTTTTGATTTACGCCTCCACTCATTATTCAGTAAATTCAACGCTTGATATGAGCAAGGTAGCTAAACAATTCTACCGCTACCCAAGATTTTATTCAAGATAACTTATAGGGTCAAACAAATTTTCTTGGTTATTAAATAAAATGACTTTGAGCCTAATGAACATAGGCTGAGCACTTCCCTGAGTGCTTATGATTTCCCATTGAATTTCCTCGACTATAATCCACATAAAAACAATTCAATTAAAACATTTGAATAACAATTATATTCACATTTGTTTATGAGTTTATTTAACCGAAAAGATTAGATGAATGGCTAAGAACCCAATGGCTGTACAATAGATCCCTTGAACACAATACACAATAACTGTTCAAAACTTAATCACAAACACAAGAAAAACATTAGTTTTTTACCACACATTTCCCAATTCCTAAAACTTGAAAATTATTGCCTCAAAAGAGAGAATACTTGACATCAGAAGTAAAGAACTCTTCGTTTTTCTGCTCTAATTATTTGATTGTATTCTTCAGTAATGACTTCATTCAACTAATCGGAGAAATTGTCTTTAATTTCATTTTTATGGCTATTTTCAAGTGTGGAGAGAGAGAGAGAGAGAGAGAGAGAGAGAGAGAGAGAGAGAGAGAGAGAGAATTGATTGATGAGAATCAGAGACAGTTTTCTTAGACACTCATTAAATAACATTATGTTTGAAAGTAATAGAAATTTATTCAGTTTTTAACATCAAATTAGTTTCAAAGAAGAGAAAACATCAGCGAAAAAGTCGTGAATCAAATGAGAAAAAGGAGTGAAAAACTAATTTCAATAAAAGCATTGATTTTTTATACTCCCAGTAAAAGTCGATATCTGTTACATACATATAATGATAACCCATTTCAGTAATAATAATAAGATTTTTCATTTTTCGTTATTTATTATATCATTGAATTGAATATTAAAACAATTGAATGTAATTTAAATCTTGTTATTTATTTTGCCAATCAATAGGAACGCCACCTCTCTCTGTGTTGGAGGCGTCGACCAGACGTCGACTCTTTTTTGGTCAGTATTTCTCGTTATTTATTATAATAATTATTAATTTATTACACAAACAGTGGGTTTGCTTTCCATGTCTTGTCTGACAAAACCATTTCCCAAACGAACTCAATATCTCTTATCAATCATATGAAAAGATAAATTTCAATGAATTATACCTAGATCATAGATATACTATGCAATACGCATAGATTCCATTCATTAATCATCATGGTGAATGTAGTCTATTAATTATTTAAGGGTTTTTTGTTGAAAATCTCATTTCCTTTTGAGTTTTCTGCAAGATTATTGATTTCTAGAAGGATACAGCTTCAATTTAACATGATTACTTTTTATCTGAAGTCTAGACACTTATTTTGTTGATGTTTCCGATTGCCATGGTGCATTTATTCACGCCTCAGTCACTTATAATGCTAATGCGATAAAATCTAGGACAAAATTCTGTTGAATGTAATTCTGTTTACAAGAAATATCTAAAATTTTGCAGGCTTAGTTATTTCCGTAAACAACATTAGAAGCTACCATGCACAAGTAATTGTTTGAAAAAAATAAGGTTAATTCAAATTTATTCCACATAAAAACATCTGCTTGATTATATCTTTACGTATTAAGATTTAATTAAGTTATTCTAACTTGGTCACGAACCTAATATTCTTCCTTGATCTTATATAAATACATTTATATTTTCTTATTAAAAATGATTTTCACTAATGATGTGCTCTCAATAAAAGAAGAATTTGAAAAAAGGATTTTATCTAGCAAATAATTTAATCTTTTAGGAACTGATCCTAGATCATTTTAATATATTAGTAATTGAGTTAATTCTTTACTTATTCCTTATGACAATCTTTGGAAAAATTAATCTGGAAGCAAAATGTTTTTGATGTCCTTTTTTCATCTTGTACATTTGTTGTTCAGCTCATAATATTAGGGAACGGCTACCGAACAGCGACAGACACTATACACCGGGAAGTATAGGAAAAATTTAATTTAGTATTCATAGCACCGGAATCACAATTTTTATTATTCTTCTCTTTTATTGTGAAAATTCTGTGCCATTTGTCATAAATAAGTGCAACACATAAGGAAAGGCAACTCTTAGAGAACACAGCATCAGAAGTGATTCCCTCTTTTTTTCTGCACAACTGTTATATTACGGAATAATATTACAAAACAGTTGTGTTTTTATCGATCGCTATCTTCTGCTGATTGAAGAATATTCTTACTGTTAGGGCACAGAATATATTCTGTGTTTATGGAACTGAGAGAGGAATTTATAGCACAGACTCCACTCCAATCGGTTCGGAGTAAAAGTATTTTATTGAATGAGCCGTAAAAATATCTTTCTATTGACATAATATTAGAATCAAAGTAATCAATGTATTACATCATTGACCCGATTCTAGCTGCTGTTCAAGGATTACCATGATAATTTGCGTGAAAATAGCGTAATTGAGTACACTATGATTGCTTTAGTGCATGAGCTAGGTAAATCATAAAAGTAATGATATCATACTTGAAATTCAAATAAAACTTTTATTAATATTTTGTTATTTTTCTCTCGAAATATACATTAAATCATAGAATAATTTTCAAGATATGATTCATATAACAAATAAAGAAATTGTTTTATTCATATCCAATATTATTATTAGTATTCCATTCGACCAGAAGTGGTGTTCAAATGATTTTTATGACCTTTAAGTAGAATTAGGTATTCTTCCAATGTTTTGTTCCTAGAATTTTGATCAGCACAGCAAAGGCTTTGATATTACCAAGCATAAAAAATAAATAAACCCTAATTCTTATGCCAATCAGGAAGATTGCACAACTACCAAGATTGTTTTTCATGCTATTCTTGCAAAACACTTCAGCAAATTATTTTCATTGCACAATAACTAGGATAAATGTCAACGATTAAAAGGGGAATGGATTGAATTGCCGTCATTTGATTTGGCTGAATACTACCATGGGAAATTTTACCAATTAAAGATTTTCAATCGAATAATTTGAATTGAACTAGTTCAAATTGTGATTACCCAATTGTTCACTGATCGAGAAGTGTGTTCATCCTTGCAATTCACGAATACGTTTGCAACTCATTAATATTTATTGTGAATATTGAGACAAATAATAATTTGTTAACAATTTCTCATCAATTTTGACGAATAAATATCCAGAGCATAAAATTCTAGTTATTCTTCTCATTGTATTTGTTGTGAGAAATAACTTATTTAATACTCATTTATATATCGATTATACGACAGACAAAAGGAAAGCCATATATTGTTTGCTGTTATTATTGTTATTTGAAATTATTGTTCAAATATTTTCTGTTAATTTCTTGTTTTGTTTTTTCTTATTCTCAGATTCAAAAGGAAATCCTCGAAATACGACTAACAGTAAGGGAAAGAAACGAAAGCCCGGTTCTAAGCCATTGAGTCAGGCGCTCAACTGTAATGATAACGATTTCGTTGATTTTCTCAGCCGTTGTTTAGAGTAAGTCTATTTAAAAAAGAGTACCAGGGATGTTTATTCTCTGGGGGTTTCTATCTGACACAAAACTCGCCGGGGCATTTGTTCTTATTCTTTAACTTGATGGTCAGATTCTGTCATTGAATTTTTGGGGGTTTAGTTATTTTTTATGGTTTCCCCCCTTTGGTCATCACTGATATAAATGCATACAATCGACTGAAGCAACAAAAGTCTTGAGACACAAAACAGTCGAAAAATCTCAACGTTTTTCTTAATTAAATCAATCGATCGGAAAGAGAATAATAATAATAATATTGTGAATAAATAGTTGATTCTTGGAATTGAATTCAAAAGCGATTTGCAAAACCATATAATGAGCTCTTACTAGGAATTGGCCTTTTATTGGATCCCGCAATCGATAGCCAAGATTATTAAGTAATTTCCCACAACTATATTGAATCACAACGTCTTATCTCTAATAAACCGCATGGGGTTCCCATTTACAACGAATTCATATCAATCATTTCATTATTAACCTAGTTTATTTTAATTAGAAAAGGCCAGAATTTTGATATATCTATGTATAAGTTGCGAAAACAGACCTTGGTAACTCCTAATTAGCTTTAATATTAATTATTCAAATTTATTCCAATTTATGGCAGTTTTTCTGCTGTAAAAAAGAAGATAATAAATGTTCAGAACATGAGTAAAGTCAACCAATAACTGAAACCTAAGGAAATTGTTTAATCCTTTTTCATTATATCAAGAATTTAATGGAAATTATTCCCAAAAGTAATTAATTAGTTTTCATCGGAATTAATATAATTTGGAAATAACTATATTTTTGTGTCATATCTTTCGAGACTAAAGTCAATAGTTATTAGTCTTTTGTGGAGAGAGTTTCTAACAGAATATTCTTGTCCTGTCTTCAGATGGAATCCCATGTATCGGATGACACCGGAAGAGGCTGTCAAACACGTATGGCTGGCCGGACATTACAATCATATCAATAGCCTGAACAATATGAGCGCAAACGGGTCTAAAGTGGATAATAATAATTACCATAACGTAAACAATCGCAGACAAAGCACTGCCAAATCGATTCAGTCATTAACTGTACGGGAAATCGAAACAGGTTTGGAAACAACCCTAACCAATGACACTTTATATATAAACCTGGTCTTAGATTAGAATACTATCGTCTCATAAATATATTTTAAATCGATTTGGCCTTAAGTTTGGCGAATAATTAGATTCAGAATCACTTCTAAAATAATAGTCGACTTAATAACAGCTAATTCTGGGAACATTTTCTCACAAACTTAAGGCCTAAAGACTTATATCTTATTTTGTTTTCTTTTATTACAATTATTTTCTTTGGTTTTTGTTTTTGTTTTCCTGATTTTCAAGCCTTTCCAGTGATCAGTCATTTCCTGAATATTCAAAGTTATGCTAAAAAATCCGAAAATAGTTTTCATTCATAGATTATAATAACAATTAACTAAAGTTTAGATTCTTAGCAATCGATTAGTTTTCGGCTGACTTTTCGATCTAAGTTTAGATTTTTTCGATCCATTTCTCGAATTCCAAGTTTGAAAACAAATATCTAATCAATTGATTTGAATTAATAGACTATAAGGTGAACCGAATACAGACTAACCGCAAGTCTAGTGTAACGCCAAAAACTAATACACTAACCGTTCAGCACAAAAAAGTGTCTCATTCTGGGCCCGGAGTACCACAAACTGCCAGAATTGTGAGGGCGGCCTCCGATGACTCGCGTATGTAATCCACTAATTCCTAGTTTATTCAAAAATTCATATTTTAATCAACGAATTACAGCTCAAGAGTGTGAATTGAATTGAGTAAACATGGTGCTTTTGATAATCTAGTTTAATTTCTCGCATTCATACATGCTAATAGAATGATTCACATAGATTAGCTTGCTCAATTTAATTCGCAGATTCAAAGCTGTTTTGCTTTTGAGAAAGTTTTATTGAATTTTACTGATATTGAAAACAAATCTAATCTTGTTATTAAACATTTTCACAGTTAACCTGAGCCTACGTAACGGCAAATGTAGTCAAAACGGTTCCGCACTCAACAGGTCTATAGACGACCCGCTCCTGGATTCGGGAACTTTTCTACCGCCGATCCTCTAATTAAAAGCCGACCGAAAATCAACTGAAAATATATAATTGTTTTCATAATTTTGAGTCACAATTGAATCAATCAAATGCTAGAATCAGTTTCTGATAACTGTTTTTATCGACAAATAAAACGAAAATCAAATCACTTGTAATACAGATTGAATTTTTTGACCAAAAAGATTAATGTATTTCAATGTCTCTCCTTTTTTATATACCATATTATGTACTCTACTATTAAGAGTTTCTTTTTTCTCATTTAATTAATTAATTTAATTGAAATTTGATGTCAAAATTCGTGTCATTTTCTTAGTTAAAGCGCACGAAAGGCTTAAAACAACTGTTTGTAAATACAGTTCTCTTATATTCAATAAAATGAAACCTTTTTTGACTTTTTTGTTGATTCTCTCGAGTGATGCCCAAAGGAAGGGTATGGGGTATGGGGTAAATACTCCCTATTTTTTGCGCGGCTGGTCTTTCACATCAGATTTGGTTCTGTCCCTAACTCTCCTGATTGTCTCCTACAGAGAAATATTTTATTCATATGAGAGTTCATAGAAATGACGATCTTTTGGATGAATGCAAAGAATTGACATTTTTTGTGATAAAATATTAAAATAAAGTCATTTAAGGAATCAAATGGTAATCAAATTGAACATAAACTTCAAATGTCAAGCATATGAAGCACACCATAAATTTCTGGTCTAATGCCTCCTTATTCTAACCTTATAACAATTTTGAATTGCTTCTTGGTCCTCAAGGGTAAATGTTTATCTAGTTATGCATCAAATTGAATTTAACTCAATTTAACTAATTTCATCAAGATATTTCATCTCATTCTTTGGTTGTTGGCTAGTTTTTCAAAAGGTCAACAAGGTATTCATAAATCAATATGTATATGAATATTTAATCAATAAGCAAGGTAATAAAGGTATCTCTTATTCTTTGCATAAAAGGGGTATCCCTTCCCTTCAGTGGTCTTCACTCCCAAAAAGCGTAACGCTATTAATGAACGACAACTAAATGTATGATTCAATAGTCGTTTGAATCAAAACAATGTGTTATTGAAAGTGAAAAAAATGTGATTAAAATTAATCCAATGTTTTGTTAAATCATTTTCTCATTAATTGTGAGTTTATAACAAAATCAACACTTCTTTTGATATCAATTTGAGACGAATTATCATCTTTTAGTCGGATAACCTATAAAATGACCGGCAGTTCATTGAAGCCAATCGACGGCAAGTCTTCGGCCAATGAAAAGCAAATTCCCGTCGATTTGGAAGCGTTTAAGACAAGAGTCGATGCCATACATATCGATGGCGTCGACCGCACCAAAGAGGATGTATTGGTCCCAATGGTTAAACATCTCTTCGACGCCAAAAACTTTCAGGAAGTGGTGGTCAGAGCGCATACAGTTCGCCGCCATTTGGAACAATTGGGAGCTTTTAAATCAATTGGAGTCTTCATCGACAGCAGTAGTGGTGATAACGCCACCAGTGATGGCCTCGAAGTCACGTATTCAGTGACAGAGAACCGACGAGTGGTCGGTGGCGTCAACACATCCATTGGAAACAACAACGACGGCTCTCTTATTCTTCAGCTCAAGTGTCCCAATATTTTCGGCAGAGGTTTGTCCGCAAACGGCAGGAATTCCTTTTTTCTATTGATTTTTGTGACAATTTTTAGGGGAATTACTTCAATCGGAGTACGAATACGGGACTAAACACACGACTGGTTTTCAGACCTCTTTTATTAAGCCATTGGTTCCCTGGCTTTGGCCGCAACCGAAACTCTCGGCGACTATACTCCAGAATGGATTCGACGCCCCCTGGAGTGGCTTCAGGGAAGTCGACAGAGGACTGCTTCTTGACTTTAGCTTTAAATCTGGCCAATCGGTGGCCCATTCGCTTCGATGGGAGGGTATGTGGAGAGACATATCGGCCTTAACAGCGAACACAGCGTTTGCCGTTCGGGAAGAGTGCGGACATTCACTAAAGTCTTCTATAAAACACATACTGACCGCTGATAATAGAGATAATCCAATTATACCGACGTCGGGCGCTCTGTTCCGTCTGCAACAGGAGTGCGCCGGACTTCTGGCCGGAAATGTAGGCTTTCATAAGCATGAAATCGAATTACAGCTCAATCGACCCCTTTTTGCGGACCTTGTTTTCCAGGTATTTCCGGAACAGCCTCTTATATCCCGACCAAAACAGTCTGTCCGTTGATTTAATACAAAAATTGGCTTTTCTTCCAAATCAGGCGTCCCTTAGATCTGGAATTATGAGACCACTGCAGAAGATAGAGTCCGTCACTTGCATTAACGACCGGTTCTTTATGGGCGGTCCCCTCACTCTGAGAGGGTATCAGTTGTATGGAGTGGGTCCCCATTCGGACGGTAACGCATTGGGAGCCAACAGTTACTGGACAGCAGCCGTCCACTTATACTCTCCATTGCCATTCAGACCGGGAGCCGGAGGTTTGGGTGACTTTTTCCGAACTCATGTGTTCGCAAACGCGGGAAATATCGGATCCTTTGCCTTATCTGACGATTACTTCAAAAACCTCAATAATCTGGTCAATAATATGCGTTATTCTGTGGGCTTAGGTCTGGTCCTCTCCGTCGGCCATATGGCCCGCTTCGAACTTAACTACTGTTTGCCATTCGGGGCCCGGAATGGAGATCAGGTCACTCCTGGCCTACAGTTTGGTATTGGAGTTAATTTTATTTAGCATTTGATTCAATTATAGTTTGTTTTTCTCATTAATTAGTTATTTATAAATATTTTAATTCCAAAAACCAATCGTTATTTTTGAGTCAATTCCTGGTTATTGTCGAACAGAATAACGAATTTAATTAATAATTAATAATTAAGTGAAATAATAGTTATTTGTAATTAAATTTGATTTTTTCATTACTATTCATAGACTTAAAGAAATTGAAAATAAATGTTATTTCATTGAAATTCAATTCATTTTCAACCGATCGAAGGGTAGCTCTCTCTCTGCTGTCCACTCACTTCCTTCTTCTCTCATTTGTTCCTTTCTCTCTCTTCTCTCTCTCTCTCTCTTCTCTCCTCTTCTTCTCTCTCAAACCAAGAGCCAAGTGTTTTCGAAAATCAATTACTTATTTATTCAAATTTAATTTATTTGAGATTTTAATTAGAAATTCATTACAAGTATTGCCTCAGAAATGAACGCAAAAAAATAGATTACAAACGAAATGACAATAAAAATGTTATCACAGCTCAAGAATTGTGGGCAAAGCCTAAGAATTAAGGCTTAAGAAGTCAACTCTTCTTTTCTTCGGTAGTCATCAATGGTTTTTGTTCTTCTAATTCGTCGCAATTGTTTGTATTATTGTTGTTATTGTTAACAACGGATCCGTTGCTTTTGTTCTGTTTTTTCGAAGACTTTTTCTTTTTTCGTTTAGACTCTGACTTGGATTTGGGTGACTGTACTTCCAGTACCTGTGCCACAGAGCCATCACCTAAGGCGCCAACTACTGTCTGATTTTGAGCGCCGTTAATACCCTTGGCTTCGAGCCGGGCCTCCACTTGTTGTATGTGTGCGTCGACCAACTCCTGGGCTGTGATCAGTCCCTCGTTTCTTGACTGCAGGTCTGGAGAGTACAGGCCTTCCGAGTCAGACAGTTGTATTGGAAGGTAATTGTCTTCCACTTCACTGGCGCTGTCCATCGGCCTAATTAGCTGGAGATATGCCTCCCTTTCCCGCATCAACGCCTGAATATCCTGTAAAAGAGAAAGGGATTGGAAATTGTGTTTAACTTAAAATTTATATGAATTAACCTGCAAGTTAGTGCACTGTTGTGGCTGCTGTGGAACCTGAGGCTGTGTCATCTGCGGGTACTGGGGGTATGGCGGATATTGAGATGGGAACGACATATTAGGCAACGGTGTAGTCGGTGGATACGGGCCTAAGAAGTTGGGACCGAAAGCATTCATCTGATTGGTTGCCATTAAATTGCCGTAAAATGTGTTCATTGAGTGCTGATAATAGTTGAGTGGCTGAGCGCTCGGCATAAAACCCATTCCAGCGCTCAGATTAGTTGTGTTCAAGTTATTCATAGGGAACGGCATTCCGAAGTTCATCGCCAATTGAATGTTGGGATTACTGTTTGTGTTGTTCCCGATTAGAGTTCCGTTGGGTGTAGTGTTCGGCGGCTGAATCACATGTCCGGTCCCTAAACCCCTGTTCTCCATCTGAGCGTTGGGTAAACAGCTATCAGGCCTTCGCCTCTCCAGCAGTGGATTTGTTAGATGTGAGGACTGGTCTGTCATACAGTGGGTGAATGAATAACTGGTGGCCGCAGGTCTGGCCACTCGAGGCCTGGGCACAGGAGGGGAAACAAACGGCATAGGGATGGCTGATGGCGAGGCTATTGGCGTGTTTATGAAAGGAGGGTTCGGCGCCATCATATTAGGAACGGGATGTGCAGCCAATTGCATGAGATCACCTGTGCTCGTGTACTTGCACTCAGACTTCGCCCCTTTGTTGAAGCCCCGGACCGCCAGCGCTGCAGAAATTATACTGCTTGATGTGTCTGAGCCTCTCCTTCGGGAGAGTCGGTACGGTTTCGTACGGTTGTGCGCTTTCAGCAGTTTCTCCCTTTCCTTCTTAGTCTTCCTGCGATGGTGTCTGTCAATGACAGCCATTTCCAACTGTTCTAAACTGTACTGAGAGTCCAAAGAGCGCCGGTAGGAGTCATACGAACGCTGTTGACTGACATCACTGTTCGACGAATGTCTGGTCCCCACAAATGTGGGTAAATAATGATTTGTTTGACTGTTTGGGTCATTGGCCGCAATTGCGCCCCTCCTGTAGATAAAGTTGGGCAGAGCTGCCGCCCACGTTGCCGAGAGGTCCTGACTGACGGCTGAATTCAGGTTCATTCCGACCGGATCCGAGTGCATCGAGTGGAAGGACGGCGAATAACAGCCCTTTTGAGTAAGCAAACAATTAATTATAGTTTACCATGATACTCTTAAAGACTGTTTCCAAACCTGTGATAACTGTTGACGTCTTCGAAAGACTTTACTAATCATTTCGTGTCGTTTAAGACTCACCGGTTCATTGCTGTCCGGCTTAAGGTGTCGGGCAATGAACCGCTTCCAACTTCGGAATGTGTTCGACGTCCAGACCCAGGAAGACGCGAATATTCCGGTCCCGAACACTGACAACAGCTGAAGATATGCATACATCAGATTTGGCCGTTCGGCTAATTTACACGAATGGATAGAACTGTCCGCCGAAGACATGTCCGCTGACTCAGGATAGAGAGCGGCCGTCATATTCAGTGTACATCTGATTGAAAATACCGTAAAATTAGGTGAAATCTATAGATAATGACCGATCAGTACCCCTCCCACTGCCCGTCAATAGTCAGCTCATTTCCATCGACGGAAAGCTGGGTTTTAAGCACTGATCGGTTGAATACTCACATAATATAGTCGTTTAATGAGTTCTTCCAATGAGAAGAGTTCGTCAACTCATAGATGTGCGAAATGTATGTCATTATCACTGAAATTATTGCACACAAAACGAATAAACCTTTAAATAATGGTCAGAATAGTTAGAAAAGGACCCGGATTTCAGCCAGAAATGTGTGCAAACCTATTCTAATGACCATATGTTCAATCTTTTTACTCTTGCGGTTCGTTTTATTCTGTTTTCTGACCATAAGTTTGACTTTAATCAGTCTATACATCGCTCTCAAGAGATAATAGCAGCCGATTATCAGTGAGACAGTGGTCGGCACCAAAACAAAACAGATTCTCATCACTGGTTTGAGGACACCCACAAAACAGATGCCCCGAAGGGAGTCTCCGTCCACCTGAAAATTGAAGGCATATCCGTCAGAATCAAGTCTTAAAATTTACTAAAGCCTTGAGAATTGGTAGATATCGGAAGAATGGGATACCTGTCCGGAGAGGACAGCCTTTTATGCAATTTATTAAATATTAGCAAAGATTTGGTGAAAGGCATTGAAAAATATGTTAAATAATTATTGAATACCTCTCCCAACGCCAGTATACTAATGGTCAGCATAAGGGGTACGCTCCACGCCGTTAGATGAAAGTACGCCACTTTGGAGTCGACGATATCCCTGTGCGCGACCCCCGTTATCTGGAAGGCCAGGTCCCAGGAGTAGCCCAGGTTGACGAACCAGACCAGCGCTGCCATCGAGAAGTAGTATATCAGCAGAAATGTGGTCAAACAGTAGAAGTTCTCCGGAGAGTTGCCCGGCTCTGCATATCGGGTGGTGTTGTCCGGTCGGCACACAATCTCATTGTGGCCTTTGGTCAGCGCCGAGCCTAAGAGCCAACCGATGTTTGAGATCATTAAACACATATTTAAGTAGAAAATAATGGCCGCCGGATAGCGATTCGATGAGCGCCAGTCGATTATGAATGTCAGCACTGAGAAGAAAGTGGTCAACAGACTGATGGCCGCCCCGTGAGATATAAACGACTTCACTTTCCTGTGCTCTTCGCCCGTATAGATCGGGTTCGGACACTGTAGAGCACAGCCTTCTATTCCCGGATACCATATGTTTTGGTCGTCGGTTTGGACTAAAGGCGCCGAACATTTAGCGCCGATTCCTGGGAAACACATACTTATTGAGGACTGGATTATGAGTGTCCTAAGGCTTACCCGATGTGTTGAACTTGAGGTCTGTGTAGTCGTTCTTACATTTGTTAGGAAAGAGTGTTGTGTTATCGCAACGGAGGAACTCAGGCCAGTGGTGGTGCTGTTCGATCAGACGACAGGGATGTCGTGTCAAACGGCACATGTCGTGTGTGGGCAGAGATACACGACTAGACTCATTGTCACAGCGGGGGAAGAATGTGGCGCACAGTACTGACTGCAGGGCTTTCCAACACTGAGGTATACTCCGTAGGCCTTTCCATCTATTGAGGTAGTCATGGATTTCGCCGAACGCCTGGTCCTCCCACACAGTGCTCGTCGTGAACTTGTAGGGCAGGGATACGTCTAAGCACTGGCTGTTGTGTAGGGGCCGACACCTGGACTGACGGTAACAGTGGTCAGCGCTCTGACTGCCCGGCGTTAGCGGATTGAAGGCCTGACTGTATGTCTGTTGGACTACACTCTCGACTACCCGTTCGTTGAGTACAACAAAACTGATCACAAATATTGAAATCCATTTCAGACTTGAATTTAGTGACAATTTATTAAACATTTTATTAAATAACTGAAAAATCTATTGAAATGAAAAACAATTCATCCAATCAGTGAATAGAAGAGTTAATTCAATTTTCATACAAAACTTACCCCTCTTATCAACTTTTGTTCGGATAATTCAAACTTTTTTTAACCTTTCAATAGAGAAATGTTTTGTTTGAATATCTTTTATATAAACATAACAAACATTTTATACAAAAAAAGTTTTTCAAAACTTTTATTCCTTATATTCAGACATCAGTTGAACGGATCCGAAGTGATGTTCAAATAGTCACACATTTTGACTATTAATTCAATCAATTGTTTTGATTGTGTTATCAATTTTGATGTCTTTTTCAAAGCTATGGATAATGTTTTCTGAGGCCATAATACGATTTGGAGTTCTCTATGGGAAACAACGCCTGAAGAGCGCAAACCCTGAAGACTGTGCTCTCATCCAATGCAAGGCCTGTCACGTGAAGACCACACACAGACCTAACCAGTTGTCAGAGTGAGTGAGAGGACCAGTGCTTCCACTTTTGATCCATTGACTGAAGGATTCTTTACATTTGACTCAACATTTCTGAACAGAAATAAACTTTCGCTCGGAATGGATAGCAAACGGATTTACACTTATTCTGAGCTGTTTTGGAGAGAGTAGTCGGGAACCAATTCGTTGGTTAAAGAGCCAAGATTACAATATTGTCAAGCATAATTCAGTCAAAAGGGTACTTGTCTTGGTGAATTTGAAAAATACCATAATATTAAATCTCTAAATGTTTTATATTTATGCAAATCTTGGAATATTTTCAACTGGATAATAAAATTAAGCAAATATTTATAAACAAACAAACTAGAAGCTTTATCAGTAAAACTTTTCAAGATTATCTCAATTTTGGATTATCCTAGTTGTTTGTCAATAAACAGGTGTTTATGTCTATATTGAATCGTCGACTCATAGTTCTGCTCATAATTATTGATTAATTCACTTCTCATAAAATATATGGTTTCCGAAGAAATTCCAAGAATTTATTGCAATTATTTGAGTAATTTCTTGAGACAATTCGTCAAAACTTTGTATATTGGATGGTCTTGGTGATCCCTCAAAATTGTATCCATGTTAAAATGGGAAAAATATGCGACTGGAAACGCAAAAGACCCGGCTCACATCTCCTTCGACCCAATTTTTAGTGAACAGCACGACTGTACTCCTTTCCTCTTTCAGACCCATTTTTCTGATGATAGCCAATGACAGGGGGTTTGAGTTCCAGGAGGGGTACACCAGACCATTGGTCTGAGTGATAGGCAGCGAACGGCAACATTTCCCGAGCAATAGTTCAGCGATTCGTTGGTCGTTAGCATAAAGGGGTTCAACAATACCTGTCTTCAAATACGAGACTTTGACCACACAATAGCCCAGAACCTCCTGTTCCCGATTAACGGCCACTGCGTTCACATATTCGCCAATCTTTGAGATCTCTTTCAAGAGAACAGTTCTGTCGATTCCCTCACAAATCTGTCGGTCGTATTGAATCACTTTTTCGATATTGTCTTCACTGATGGGAACGACTGAAATGCCATCAATTGCTTCAATTAGTTGACTGCAGTCGGCTTTCCCTGAGTAACGCATTGCCCTGTTCTCCGAGAATAGCTTAAAATTACTTCTTTTCACATATTTATCAAACATAGAGTCCATCGCCCGGAGCCCTATATTTCTGTGGGGCCCCATATGTTCGATAGCCGCCCGCCATAGGGCTGACCCGATCCCCAAACGTTGATAGTCTGGTCGGACACCATATTGGCCAATGAATGCCAAATCTGTCGATATATTGATTCCACTACATATGCCTAACAATTGACCTTGGGTAGAATTAAAATCGAATTAATTTTAAATGAACATGCTAATTTTAAATACCAGTATTTACATCCTGTGCGACAAAAGTGCCCTGAGGGTCAACTTTGAGCATAACCTGATTCTCATATAGGGAGCCAAGAAAATCGACCATGCTCCATAGCTGCTCAACTTTATGACAGTCAGAGACTTTTATTTGGCGGACAATATATTTGACTTCATTTTCACCCATTTTTTCGGTGAAATTTCAGTTAAATCAAACTTAAAGTAAACGAAATGAATGAAAGTATTGTTATTTGATTGAAGTCAACACAACACCTGTTCTAATCTCAATCCAAAATTGCGATAACATTGAAAAGTTTTACTGATAAAGCTTCTAGCTTCTTTGTTGTTCTAGCTTATTTATTTATTTGCTTATAAAAATTTGCTCAATTTTATGATCTAATTAAAAATACTGCCAGGTTTCTTTAACATAATAATAGTAACATCTAGGCCATTGATGCCCAACGAACCACGAATGAACCACAAAAAAATTACATTAAATATGTCAAACTCTATTACTAAAGAATACTAGTCAAGTTTAAAAGTAAAATGTTCAAATATATAATGTTTAAAATTGAGGAGGAATAGGTAATTTTATCATTGTAAAGCGAAATAAATGATTAATCATGACATGATTTCTATGAATCATGAATGTAAAGTTGCTGGCTATACCATAAATTTAATTTAACTTATCAAACCCTTATTTTAAGCTTTTGGTTGATTGGGAAACACTGGTATACATATTTGTCCAAGTCCACTCGTTCTCCCTCTTTGGGCGAAAAACCGATTCAAACCTAACCTAACTCTGTGTTTGAAATTTTCAAACCTAACCCAACACTTAAAGTCGAATTGTGACTAAACCGCTAGTGATGCAAGATCAACCTAAATTGAACCTGTTGACTTTTACTAATTTCTATTGATTTGTAATTACAAAGAACTTGATAAGAAACGTACCCTTTTTATCATTCAAGTATTGGGGAAAGGGATGGGTGCGGAACGCCATATGTTTGTATTGCAATCCATTGATTTGTCTCAATTGAAATCAATTCAAACAATAATTTCATTTAATATACGATTTCCTCAAAAATAACACATTTTTTAAGTTTTTGAGATTTTTTGAAAACAAAAAAAAGTTGGCATAAGTTCTGACTTTTATGAGTATTGGTCAACACTTTCATTACTCCGAATATGGTTTCCATTGGACAGACATCTGACTGACTGTCCAAACATAAGAACCAATAATTAATAACAAATCGATTAAACAAATTAAAAGTTTTATTTTCAATCAAAACATTGCGTCAAATGTTTGGTTTGTTTTCAAATTTAAAGTTATTTAAATCTCACATATATTACGTCCCAAACAGTTGTTGACTAAAACTTTTTCAAACTGTCCCCCAAAAAAGTTTGAACCATGGTCAATTTTGAAATAATTGCCTCTATTAATAGATTATCAATGAAATTAGAGCCATAAATATTGAACCAGATCTGGATAATCAGTTTAGGATCTTGATAAGTTAATATAAATTCTTAGAAATGCGATTCCAGTTACTGTTTATTCTGATGACCCGGACAATTTAGCTTCTAAATGGAATTATTGAACTCTTATCAAAACAATCAAGCTCATCCTTTGTGTCTAGACCACTTTTTATCGAATGTTGAGGCGGCAAAAGATGAATAGAAAAGCGATTCTTAGAATTAAGAACATAATTAATATTCCCTTGGTAATCATCAGATTGCATGTTCACTAATAATAATCAATTCGAGTTAAGTATAGGCACTGACATCAAAATTATAGTCTCGAAGAGATATTTGATTTCATTCTGATCTCTGGAAATATCTTCTTATCTCAGAATTTATTTTGTCGACAAAAATCTCGAAATAAATTTAGAAAAATAATATCTGTAATAAAGTGACAGAAATATCATCTTTTAAATTACTAGAATAGTTTGCTTTACTTTTTTCAAAGATTAAGGTCATCTCTTGTGTGTATTCTTAGGGCTAATTATAGAGTATTTTCTCGACTTTGGAGATAATTCTGGTTTTTGTTTAACACAAATATCTCTTTTTTATGATAACACTTAAGAAATTTTTTAGTTAAAAAAGTTGTAATTTAAGGCATTTATTCCGATTAAAAGATACTTTAATTAATGAAAAGTGACAAATATTAAGAGGATGAACATTGTTACCAAGGAAGTCTCACTTATACACTATTTTTGGTTAACTGTTTTGCTTATGTGCTCGATAATTATCCCCTTTAATCAATCTAATATTCAAATATCCTTTCAAACCCTTACTTAAATTATTTTTACAAATTTTTCTAACAAGATGAATTGATTTTTAATTAGTTTCGAATATAATTATTACATCAGTTTGTGATGAATTGCAAGTTAATTAATAATCAATAATCATTGGAATTAAATTGAGGTTTAAATTCAGCAATAAATAACCTCGATCAAAATTCAAACGTTTTTTAACCAACCTGCTTGATTATACCAGACTCATTCGATGAGGAATTTTGTTTATCGCGGTTATCCAGGCAAAATATGGTTCACTGAAAGCTATAAATACTTATTTATCATTAAATTATTGGCTGAAATAAAAGCGTTATTTTAAAACACATTTAATGAATTAATCGGTGAAGTTATCTATGAAAAAGTGAAATACTTTTGATTCTTTGATTTAAGGATCACTTGAGATGTGTTTTAAAAAAATGTTTTAATTAAGAGAAGAAATATTTATTTGAAAATTCAACTCAAGATTTATTCCTAACATCACTCCGGGTATTGAGTAAAATAGATTTTTTTCTCCAGTCAGATGATATTTAGCATGCTCATTATCATTCCAAGAAGACGATTAAAAGCTCATAAATGAATTATTAATTTGTGCTCGAGTTTGATGTGTTGGCCCGGATTTTATGCCTGTTTTCAAGTGATTTATGGGTTTTTTGAACACAGATTTACGACTAATAGTGAAATATTTTTTTAAACAAATCTTTTTAATACACTATTTTAAGTCCAAAACAATGAGTGATTAGAATAACAAATGTTTTGAAATAATATGTTTTTATTGCATCTCTAAAGTACGGACACATCGGCCACAGTTTTAAACCCTTTCTAAGCCGTGAAGCCGTCCGTTACGTACTGATTGACTCAACCATTGTCTGCGAAATAAAGACTTTGAGTGAAAGTAAATCATTAAAAAAAACTTATTATCCGATTATATTGTTTCACAAAATATTGTATTGAATATCAATTTTAATCCGATTTAAACATCGGCTTAATTTCCTTGATGCAAATCAATCAGAGTGATATTTATACCAGGTTAAATCACAACTCAGGAACTATTACTAGAGTTAATGTCCAGTTGACTCCTTTCCCCCAATTTTTCTTTGAGATAATAAATTATATTCCGTTAATAATATGGTTTGATTTCTGCCTGATATAAAATCGTGATGACCAACGGGGTGATTTTTAAATAATAGATGCAGAATGCTTCTTGTTAATTGATAGGTGATTTAAAATATTGGATTCAAATTGAATAAATTTGCTTAAAAAAGTCCATTTATTGAAAAACAATTTATTTTAATCCGAGATAATTGGAATTTCATGCGATTCGGTGAAAGAGCCTTGCTAATAGATATTGTATAATAGCCCACTATTAAGAAGTAAAAAAAATCATTTAATTTAAATAAAAAAATTCCGTATTTTTTGATTCAATAATGAGACCAAAGAAGAAGAAAAATAGATTCAAAACAGACTCCGATCATATTTTTGGGCAAATTTGGGTCAAAATGGAATTTTACTCATAACTGGAAAATACATTAATTTTTTTATTTTCGAAAACAGATTTTCATTCAGTGAATGAAATAAAGGAAAAGTTTTTTTATACTTTTCTTTCCGACAAAATTCAGTGTAAAATATCAGGCGATTTATGAATAATAATAAAGTCATTAAACGATGGTTTTGTTTAAGAATTCATTGTTTTCTACTATTAATAGAGGACAGGGATGATCAGGTAATCACTGGTTTTGTTACCCATCCCGGCGCTGATCCCACACATCTATTTTAATGGAAAGGGTTGAAGAAAAAGGTGTTATTATTCTTGCTTTTCATTGACTGGAAATTATCAACAATCAAGATATTCTAATTAGATTTAAATAAAATTAATCAAGGCACAGTTCAGACAATGTATGTAAATATTGCTTGGTAATCACTGCAATCAGGGTTTGTTAAAGTGTTGATTCAATTCACAATCACTCTCTTCTGACAAATGACCGGAGTATTTATCATTTCAAAAAAGGTGTTGAATAATTGCTTTTAAATGTGACGGATAATAAATTTCGCTTTTTGTGATTGGGACAGATTATGCCCAAGCCCATATTAATCTGCTATTGACTAGTGAAAATAGCATCAGGCTCTATTTTTATACGATTCAATTCGAATTAAATTATAACCTTAACAATAGGGAGTGTCATAGATATAAATAATGATAATTCTCAGTCAAATTGATTCTCTGTCTGATATTTATTCAAATATATAGCCCTCATAAATCACCCTTGCTCATTTTCGCAACGGATTTATGAATTTGATTATTCAGTATTTTATTCGATATTTAAGTTTTAAAATAAAACTTAATTTCACCCAAACTTCGCACATATTTTTGATATATTTTATATTTTGATTTATTAAATGAAAAATTAAACTCTTCCTGATGTTGTCACTATAAACTAAGCATGATAGAAAAATAAAGTGACAAAGTTCACCCTAAGGCCAGTATCTCACCTGTAAAGAGCTGTTTATTCCGTCCAAAAAATAATTTTAATTACTTTTAAACCGAATTCGTGTCGAAATACATAAAACATTATTCAAATGTATTTTATTGTCAATTATTCGCCGCATTTATTCCACTCATCAAAAACCGAAAACTCAAAGAACAAGATTTCAATTTTTATTTAATTGAGAACAAACCCAAATTTCAAAGATGACATTCATATAATTGCTTGATGAGTTTAAAGTGACGTTTGCTCTATTTAGACTCTAGGTAAACATACTCTAAATCTTTCAAACAATCATCTCGTTTAGCTTGAGCAATGTCAATTTAAATTATTCTGTTTGTTTTTATAAATCGGATTCAGATAAATGGTATATACCATGTTTCAACTTTCAAAGGTTATCTTGGAGTTTTTATTTTGCAGAAAAATTTCCTAGAATTGATGAAACATTGAAATCGGGGACAATTTGAATAAAAGTATTTCGAGTGAATGATTGGGTTCTTACAGACGATTGAAATGAATCCGATTTCATGTCATTCGAAGAAAAACAGATTAATAGCAATCATAACAAATATTTTTTCAATAATTAATATTTAAGCTGAAGGCATAAAAAGTGTACCAGCAGAAATACATAAATAATAATAAAGGCTATTTCAATACGGAATTGTAATGGAAAGGGGGGTAATATTTAATAAACTCATGCGAATCATGCAAACCATTGACACTAAAAGAGAGGGAACACGAGTAGAATCTATTTAATTAATCGCTTTTTATTTTTATCACATATACAGAGATGACCAGGCTATGTATCACCTCACAAATCAGAGAATAAAGACATTAAGATTGTTTATTACACATGGTTAACCTGGATAAAAAAAACAAAATTGATAAAGTTGTAGACCTGGATCAAATAGCGGCCAGAAATACGACCCGAAGTAAACTGTTCTTTGAAGTGAATTTTTGTTTAACTAAGTTCAATATATTTCAAAAATTTTACCTAGTCTAATTTGTGTATTTATTGACTATGCTTAACTAAGCTGACAAAGCTTTTCAAAATATGATCTAGCTAAATTCCGGCAGAATTCGGAACAAATTGGACAAAGTTTTCAGATCACGTTTTGTTTGAGTTCACGAGAAAACCAAATTTTATATAACTTTCTGAACGAAATCTCAACGAAACGCTTGGAATGAATAACTGATAGGAAGGACCGGTTTTCTCTTCAGTGACTATTCTCGTAACAAAAACGGTTCGGAGTATATATCTCGTGGAAAGACCGCCTGATTTCACTATTAATGCCTGAGCGGGGAACAGACAGTGGTGGCGCTACTTTGAACTAAATTTATTATACAGATTAAGTCAGTGGTCGAGCTCTTGGTTAGTGTTGGATAAGAGAGCTGTGAATCTACTCTTAAAAGTTCTCTTTTCACTGGAAAAGAGTAAAAAAGTTATATATAAATATTGGGATTAAATACCTGTCCTCTTGTTTGTGTGTTTATGTGCGACAGGAGAAGACGAGTTTGACTATAAACAAGTAAAGTTTAGTTTTTATTCGTGAAAACTGTGTCTCTGTGTTAGTAATGGATTTTCTTCTTCTTAATTGAGAAAAAGTTTTTATTCAAAGTGTTTCTCAAATACATTGACTTTATTTTTATTCTTGTCATCAAGTTTTGCAATCCTTGTATAGCTTCATAGGATTAAGAGAATATTTCAGCAAGTTACCTTTAGTTTTAGCCAAATTAGTCTAGTAAAAATGTTGCTCAGGGTAAGAAATAGATGAATCTATTTTTGGGTATTTGTCAACGATTTTCTCTATTGGTTCCAGTCTTTGGTAATATTATTCTGTTCGACGGCTATCTCTGCCCAAAGAGGAGGACGAGGGTCTGAGGACAGACCTATGCCACGACCAAAGCCTAATCGACAGGTCAGTTAAATTCATAGATCATTTTAAAACTTATTTTTGAAAATGAATTGAAATTGAAAAAAATAATTCTTAAAAATTGTGTCAAAATTTCCATCAATTTTGAAATCTAAACTCAAAAGTCTGTTATTCTATCCGCACATCCATTTGAATCCTGGTCTATATTTGAATGTAATGTTGTTTATTCTGTGAACACCATTTGGCTCAAAGACCAGGATTCAAATGAATGGCAAATTTGTGTCAAATTAGTCAATAACTATATATTATTTTTCAAAAGACTTTTCATTGAAAAACCAATTCTTTGAAACTTATTTCACTTCTCTTCCGAGAACTACACAAACATCGGTCGCTCCTATTATAGCACAGCTTTTGTTGTGCTGTTCACTCGTCTAATGTTAAAAAACAACTTTACTTTTTCTGGAGTAATAATATTATAGTTGTTTTGATGGATGTGTTCTTTGGAAAAAAAAGTCTGAACTAATTTCTCATTCAAATTACTGCTGTTTTTCTGCGGAACAGACCTATGTTTGTGCGCTCTGGTAGGGAACCGACACTCAATTTATGACAATTAGCTTTCTTTTAATACTTTTATTATTTAACTCGATGTTTCAAAATCCTAATTACCATGTTTTATGGCCGAGTATAGCCAGGTCTGTTCTAAACATTGATGATACACATTCCTTACAGTGACAGAGCTCCGGGTGATGATCCAATAATACACCAGCCCTTTGGCTAATCCCCGAAATAAAACCAAATTCATATGTTATCTAAAGTGGAGACAAAAAACTATCTCCAGTTGTAATAAATCTGATTTTGAACTGATTTTCTTTTTTGGAGTAAAAGTTGAATAATCCGAACACTTTTTTCTGTTGGCAAATGACGAGCACAGCCACAAAGCATAGCACAGTCATAAAGAGCACAGCAGTAAAAAAAGAAGACCAAGTGATCTAAATTTAGGCAATAAATTAAATTTGTTTGAAATCAAAATAGAGATAAACAACCGAAAAGCTTTTAAACAAGGACATCTCTCTCTCTCTCTCTCGCCCTCTCGCTCTCTCTCTCTCTCTCTCGCCCTCTCGCTCTCTCTCTCTCTCTCTCTCGCCCTCTCGCACTCTCTCTCTCTCTCTCTCTCTCTCTCTCTCTCTCTCTCTCTCTCTCACTCTCTCTCTCACTCTCTCTCTCTCCAATAAAATAAAAGAAATTAATTAAAATAATTGATACAAAATCGATAAATTGATCTTGATAGAACTGCCGGAACAGTTCCCACACTTATTAGGCTCATTCTCCAATTTAGCATGCCTAATTTGTGGACTTAATTGAAATAGTTGCAAACTAATCAAGGGAAATTTGTAAAGATTTTTTTCTTACAGCTCTTAAGATTAAACAACATTTTAATTATTACGTAAATTAAAGACTATTTTCATTTCATTTGTCAGTAATTTGTTTAGTCGTCTGTTATTAAACACTACTTAAAACACAGGAAAGACATTTGAATACAATTTCTAGAGCTATAATAATCTGGGTATTAGTTAATTAATCAAAACGGTGTGAAGAGAGATAAAATCAGAGCCAGTAATTAATGGCTTAAATATCTTGTTATTTAAATGCTTTACATAAGAATAAGGGAAATATTTTTTGGCTAAAATTAGAGCCAAATTATTCGCATTTTTTCCTCTCTTTAAATAAATTAAATCATTGTTTAAAAGCGAATCTAATTTCTTGCGTCGATTGTGAGAAATGTGCGAAAACTTATAATTAACCAAAAATAACAAAAATTAATAAAACAAAAATTCAAATTAATTTATTCAATCCATAGAAAGTGTTTTATAGGATATTAGTATTGAAGTTATTCTTTACTACGATTTCTTTTTATTAAGATTATTAAGAATTAATACCCTTGGATTTAATTTGGAACTTACATTTGTATACTGTCTGAGGTTCATAGTGGGGGAGAGGATGGCTGGTTGTTGGGGGAGGAATCACATTTATATACCCTATAGTCATATAATAATTGATAATAACTGAGGAAAGAGTTGTCTGTAATTTAATCTTGCACACTTTTGTGGGTGTTTGACATAACATTTATGGGTCCATTGGATCCGTTCCATTAATCTTTCGCTGATTTGCATATTTACTCTAATTTTACCCCTGACTGAGCTTGGTGGTGCCCCTGGCTAATTACTAAGACTTCATTTGTTATTCAAAAGAACATTATTTGCTTCAAATATAACTTTTTGGTCGATTGCGAAACATTCATAAAACTTGTTCTTCTTTTAGCGTACAGTTCTGTATAATTATATTTCAAAAGCGGAAAAAATAGAATTAATTCATAGAAAAACATATACTATATATGTATTCTTTATGTCTATGAATAATATAAGGTAACCATCAATATATGGAAAATCCGTGTTTCATATTTTGCCCGTTTTGACAACTAATCCAGGTATTACACTATTGGAAAATAGTATATCAGGTCCAATAATTAGTAAAAATAAAGCCTGGTCAATGGATTGTAATAAATCTGATGAAAAAATGACCTTTCACGAATGGATATCCACCTTGGTCACGCTGCATTTATTAATCAAGAATCAGATTCTAGATAAGTGTGATTACAATCTGCGATCCCTATGCGATACCGTTTATTCTGAGCGCTCATACCATTTATCAAAGTTCATGACTGCACTAAATTTATGCTCAATTCGATTGAGAAAAAATGAATTAGCATGATCAAAAAATAAATATTTGAGAATAAACCCAACAATTATTTGTTTAATTTTGTTTGTCTGAAGCAATTCATTTTGGCTTTAATTTTAGCTTGCTCAACTAGCAGATATATTTAGCTCCTAAGAAGAAAAGTGGCGAAAATTATCTAGCTCATAATTGAAATTTTATGCAAATTAGTGGCTATTATTCCAATTGAATACTTAATTACCGTATTTTTCTCATTGCATTCAAATTAATCGGAATAACAATTATTTGAATCAATTGATGGAAACAATTATTCTTTTATTGTATTCATCGCTTTAAATACTTTGTGGAAAATAAGCCGCTTATTACCTATTTATTGAACCCGGTATTTAACTCTATACAAATTATCAAGCTCAATTGATTCAAACACACACAACATTATTCAATTAAAAGCGCACAGAATAACAGCACAACTGTCTTATGGAACAAATGTTTTAATGAATTGTTTAATGAATTAATTTCGTGAGTCGTCTGTACTCTAAATAATAGTAATAATAATATCTTTTCTTTTTAAACATTAATTTCTTTTCTTTAAGTTTTAAAGTCTATAAACTCATACGTTATTCCAAATGATTATTTTTGAACATTACAATCACCAAGGTGATCAATATTTTCTATATTCATTCCTGTAATTACTCAACATTAATGCCCACATAAAATAATCAATCAAGGTCTTATTTATTTTCGTATTTAAAACTATTCCGTTAATTTTTCTGTTAAGATAAGTCTAAAAGTAATTTGAGAAAGCTAAAAATAACTCAAATCTATCGGAAAATTGTACAAATTAGGATGACCTTGTGCAATAAAAGCCAAATATGACACAGAATTAATCCAAAAAACGTCTGCTCCATATTAGTCGGGTGTCCCCATCCATGAGCATCACTGATACGAAAATTTTGAAATTGAGTTTAAAAACAGATTTTATGCCGAAATGAAAAACTCGTGTTTAATAAATAGCAAAAACAAAAAATCAATTTATGTTATCAATTATTAGATTAGTTTTTCTCGTTGAGCGATAAGAATAGCCCGGATGAGAAAAAGAGCAAAATCTTGCAGAAAATTATTTTTTGATGTCATTTCGTGACCACTGAAAAAATCGGTTAACTTTTTTACAGTCGAACCCTTTGCTCAGAATATCTCTATTAGTTGATGGCTTTGATTGATTAACTGATAAACGAGATCTATTTGTTCATACTTACCAAGGTTATTTTAGTAGTTCCCCTATAGGCTAGCCCTGAGCATGGAAGCCGAGATAGCTCAGTTGGGAGAGCGTTAGACTGAAGATCTAAAGGTCCCTGGTTCGATCCCGGGTCTCGGCGCTATATTTTTGCACGATTAATCTTTTTTTTATGCATCAAAGTTATTATTTTTAGGAGTAAACTTGCTAATTAATTAAATCAAACCATATTTTAATCAAATTTAGATAAGGCAGGCCTTTAGGCAGTTAACAGATTAGAGGCCTTTCACTGTATTGTGCGTTAAGTTCAGGAAATGTTATCACAAAAAAACTTATCGAAGAAAAAAATCTTTTTTTTAATTAACCGAAAAATTCCTGAATTTTTCTTAAACTCATTTATATTGAGAAAAAAAATATTCACAAAAACCGCAAAATTTAATGTTTATCTAATTCCTGAAGAATGGACTCCCGATTGACGACTTGGTGGCCGCCATAGCAACAGCTGCTATGAATGGGGTCATACCGTTGCACAAGATGAACCTGGGCAATCCGAATCGCAAGGGGGACGCACCGCTCAGAATACCAATACTCCTCATTAGGCCAAACGATTTGCGGAGTCTTAAGAATGCGAAGAAGTTCTCTAATGACAGACCCTTTTCAGGAAACATAAGTATAGTTAACCTCAAAATCAAAATCAAAACTTGAATTCTAAATAAAGTCATAAATACTTTTTTATGCCGTCCCACCGCACAGACAGGAGAGGGCCTCGCAATGGAAGGGATTACTTTAAAAAAGTAATGATCTCTGCTTTTAATTTACTTAATTGAACTCAATTTCTAAAATAATGGGTTGAAAACATAATTTATTCTGTGCTCAAAAACAGGACTATTCGCCAAAACCAATGTATCCGACACAAGGCATGAAAGTGATACCGGCCCCCAAAAACCTCGAGTTTGAGAAGAAGAAAAACTTTGACAAAAAGCCATTATTGCAGTACAACAACAATAGAGGAATGGATTGGGATATACAGGAGTTTGCCGACAAGTATGTGGACAGCCTCAACGGCAAGGGCAGTAGCATACATGATAGGGGACAATTCAAACTCAGAATGAACGAGGAAAGAGACAATAGAAACCGACTCAATAAGTACAGACCCATTGATGAAGAACGTAATGAGAGGCGACCAATGGGTCAGTCGGAGAGATGGCACCCACAGGACAACGGCCCCAACACTTTTGAACTTCCGGAGAAAGAACAGGACAGACCTCTTAATGATGATGACTATGACGAGGAACAATTGCCTCATCTGAAACCGGTTATGAAAGTGCCGACTATTGTCAGACATGTCTATGGCTCGAAACCCCCCACAGATAATGGAAAGCCTACTATTCCTCCCCGTTATCTGAAGAGCATCGCAGAGATTCCGTCGTCGAGTGGTTCCAATCCAGAGAAATATGACAACAGAGATAACTCAGATGATGAGAGACTGTCCCCAACCCATACCAAAATCCCGTCACTGAGTCAGATGCTGCCCCCACTTCGTGATGGAGAGGAACAGACTTTTAAGACCGAGCGTTTAGTTACACATAAATATGTGGATTTGGGTGATGTTTATCGTAAACCCAATCTTGAAGGAGAGGAGGAGGCCTTCGATGGCCAAGATGACCAAGGTGGTCAAGATGACCAGAGTAAAGGGCCTTTAGCTGGCTATGGAAATGATCCGTACGATAAGCAACTGATCAGTACTCTGACAAAATTAATGGCCACGAGTAAGAACAGACATCCATTGAATATCGGGGGATTGACCGGTGCCGACGACACCAAACAGAGCGCAAAGCCTGTGTCCAAAACAGGTAGATATTTGTCGTCTTCGAGCGGAGGACAGACCACATCTTCCAAGTTTGATGAGCTTTTCGGCGGAAAGCCGACCACTACTTACAAGTCATCGAACAGCCAACAGCTCACACCACAGAGTCATTCCTCGTCGTCATCGCAAAGCAATTCTCAGACTCAGTCACGAATACCGGAGTCTCTGTTGAGTTCGTTTACGTCATTGAGTAGCAGCCGTTACAGTGGTCAGGGCTCAGTCACTAAAGACCTGTCCACTGATAATTCCAATAATAATAATCGGGAATTAGTGCCACTGTCGCCGAGTCAGGTGCCAATTGTGCCATCAGTGACCAGAAAGCCGGTATACCTGCCGCTGGACTACAGCACCGGTGAGCGACCCCTCGCAGCCGACAAACTTTTCGACGACGCCATTGACGAATATGGACCGTCTAAGTCCGCACAGGCCTAAAATAGGCCAAACTTTCAGGCTAAGTCTCCTTGATTTTTGATATGAAAAAAATAGCCAAGGTAACTTTTAGCCAGACACAATTTTTTTTCTGTATACAAATGAGTTTTGAGCTTAAAATTCAAAATTATCCAATTATCCTGTTCATCAATTATCATCAGAATCCAGGTCGAATCGATAAAATTACGAAATCTCTCCCCATTCACCATGTTCATTATTATTAATTACCATCGTTTAAGACAATAAAAATTATCTTTAATTAAACAAAATCTTAATTTGAAATTCAGAATAATTTATAATAAATTTCTTCTTATTTTACGTAATAATAAAATTATAGGAATTTCCTCAAAACCGCTGTTTATTACTTAAAATACCGAAAAAGACTTATTAAGTAATGGCTTTTAAGTGTAAAAACATTTTTTTGAAACTCAATACAATACGCTCTGACCCGTTAATAATGTTCCCGGATATAGGAGTTGAGGGAATAAACAGGGTAATTATTTGTATAGATTTTATTAAATTAATTGAATTTTTACACTTTTAAAGTAAATTAGGAATTAATTGACAAAATCCCGATTTTATGCACAAAATTATCTTTTCTTATGGGACAGACCCATGAGTGAAGGGACAGAATAGTGAAGAGAAACGGCTATTATTAACGGCTCAGACGGTAGACGAGAATTACCTCAATATGTTTGAGAAGATATTAATTGAGTTTTCATTTCAATTATTATTTATCTAAAAGTTTTTAAAAAAGTATTTTTCACTTCTTATGGCTTTCCTTCGCTCTGTGTTTAGAAATATTAATGACTTTCTTATGTGAGAACAGAATAATTCTGTTCTTCAGTTTATGTTATTTTTTCTTTTATTAAATGTATTTAATGAGAAAATTATTTCTCTGATCATATCTTTTGTTAAATTCATTAAAAAACTATTTTAAAAATTGTTTAATGAATTGAATTTTGATAACTGTTTAGTGTTTGAAAAGGAGTTTCAAAAGTTTCCGAAAAAAATTATTTCAAAAACCATTTAAGCATTTATTTCAATGAATTATTTCATTTAATTTCAGTTTAAAAGTCGTTTATAAATATATTACGGAATTCATTACAGATTTAAAACTAAATTAATGTTTGGCTTAGATTTCAATTAAAATCAATTTTAAGTAAAGTAATTAATTTTCCGCAGATATTAATTGGAAAATTGTGATGGATTACTTTTTAATCATATTCAATTTATCAGTTTATTCAATTTTATCAATTACCCAGGTAGACTGTTCTAATTTTTTTCAATCAGAATTAATTTATTTTATTTATCTTGGAAGTGAACCATAATTAAACTTTTACAAAGAAAACAATCTTGTTCAGCGGTTAACCTATTCGATTTGCCAAATGTATCATAAGCTAAATGAGACAAGATGAGTTTATCATTTGATTTTGCAAAGTAATCTAGATATTTTTCAACATTACACCTTGCTCATTGACAAAAATAAGATTGATTCACCGTTGAAAAACATATTTCTGGCCATCAATTAGTGAGACCATTGACGAGCCTATCTCCAAATCAATGAGAAGTGGGCTTGGCACTATTGAATGCAAAATAACAATATAAATGTCATAGATTAAACTTTTTAACTAAAGGAACTAATGGCGTATAAATAGCACTGAATAGCACAGCACAAGAGGTCTAACCAATCAATTAGTTTGAAAGAAACTCTCAATCAGATCAATATCTATAGTGAGCGCACAATAGGCTCCAAATGAAATTTTGGAGAACTTTACCCGAACCTAATATTTGGCTTTCATTGGGGGCGGTATTCAACACGAATGCCATTAGGAGTCGGGTCTACACATCATAATAGAAGATGTTTTCTCAGATTGAAAGCACAAGTGAGTGAGGGATGAGTGAAATGAAGGCACAGAATAAGACTATGAAATTAACAAAAGAAAAACATTAAATACATTTTTCCGGTAAAATACTCAATGAATTGAATTTTTAGGTCAGACATCAAATAATGAGTGGTTGGGGGCTGTGAGGGCTGACAGCCATAAATAGATGTTTCTCTAAATTTATTCCGTTCGTAATGATAACGAAAATGTTTTTTGTGGTCATTTCTCCAAAATATTAGATTAGGTCAATTAGAATGACTAAGATTGCGTGCAGATAATGTCCATGCATATCTGCACAACTATTTTTTTAGAAAATTTTAATTATTTGTAATATTTTAATATTTACTTGCTAATTATCAGTTCATATTTGAATTATTATTATCATAGTTTAGCAACAATAAGCTTGGTAAGTTTATCTTTTAATTAAATTCAAAGAATTTAAAAATAATGGTTTGAAAAAAAGAAAGATTTGTTGGAAATTGAAAATTAATTTACGTAGCTTATTGATAACAAACTGGGTGACCATAACAACCCTTTGCGAGAGAGGACAACACTCGAGCACATGTTCACAATAACTGGGATTTAAATATTTAGTGACGAATCTGAAGCCTAACATATTGTGCGCAAAACCAAAGCAAACAAAACATTTTTCTCGTCATTTAATTTCAAAGTTTTGACCGCCAAAAGTGAACCTCAAAAGTCAACACATGAACGGCTCACAAAATAAGCAAGGACAGTCCTTGCAAAATGCAAATACTAGTCCACCCGGCAATGAACAAATAGAAATTGAAGACCGCCAGGATCACTTTGTGTCAAATTATGACATTTTGGCTATCCTGGGTTCAGGAGGTTTTGGCGAAGTGGTTAAGGCAAGAGAAAAGTCATCCATGGAATTTTTTGCCATCAAAATCATTGACAACTCAGGTATAATTTAAAGCCTGAAAATATCATTTAAATTCTTAGTGGTACCTAATTTTTCAAAAATTAACAAGCTTCTTTCTTCTTTTTCAAACTCAATTTAATTTGAATATTTTCATTAATTTAATTAACTTTAATATAAATTAAGACAAACCCTTCACTGAAGAAGAATTGGAAAAAATTAAGAAAGAGGTGAACCTATTGTCCACAAACAGGAGTCAATATATAGTCCAATATTACGACTCATGGATTGAAAGCGATAATTGTTTTTACATAAAGACCGAGTTATGTTTTGATAGCCTAGCTCATCTTATTGTAGAGAAGCGTAAATGCTTTGGAAGACAAGTCAGAGAAGAGTTTAGTCTTTTGGAGTATTTCATAACCAGTTTAATGATGAAAGAGATCTTCGAATGCGTGAAGTTTTTGCACAAAAGACCCAAACCTATAATACACAGGGATTTGAAACCGGATAATATTCTGATCTGTAAACAAATGAATAGCCATGGCTATATCAAAATATGCGATATGGGATCAGCCAAAGTTGGCAAAAGAAAAATTTCGACTCATACCCAGGGAGAGGGCACTGACCGGTATATCGCTCCAGAAGTGAACAAAGCTCACAGTCGGTACAATCACAAAGCTGATATTTGGAGTCTGGGTGTAGTTGTCCAGGACATGTTCGATCTGGACTTAAATTCGTATGTTCTAAATATAAAATTGAACATTACCAAGGTTTTTATTTTAATACTCATTGTTTTCAGGACTAAACCCATAATTAACGACAATTTAAGACCAAAATTGAATCATTTGAAGAAAATGACGGCCAAAAAGATGTTAGTCTTTGAGTATAACTCTCGACTCAATTGCGCTAAACTTTTAGAGTTGTTCCCCGAATGGGGTATTCCTGAAGAGGATTGGCCTAAGTATCAAATACCTGGCGATACCAACATATTGGAGAACTACCCTTACACATTTTTACGCGATTACTACACGCAAAAAATGAAAGCTTTTACTGAGAACCAAACGATGCCTAGGTAATAATACTATTTTGATTTTGTCACCAATTTAAATATAATATTTGATTAGAAAAAGGCCCAGCACAAATATTGTGGATAACTGTCCCTCTCATCCCACACCTAGAAAGAGGAAATCGTGGACTCTTCCGCCTAATCAGACACTTATCACATCTTTCTTCGTGAGTAAGCCTGGTAAGTTTAATCAAGCAATATTTCAGCGAATTGTCCTGGTGTAAATCAATGGTGAACATTGTATTGAATCTTGGCCACTCTATTTTCAATAAATAATTAATTGATTGATTTTTTATTTATTAAACCAAACTACAGATAAAAGACCAAGCTTGTAATCATTCAAGAATTGGTTTTCATCGATCATCTGCTGTCGTGTGTTCTCATCCATCAAATGAATTAATTGATTCGTGAAATTCGCCCAAAAACTCGAAAATTTATTCATTGAAAACGAGAACACTTTTATACATACAAACAAATATGGATTTAATTAGTAAATCAATCTAGTTCATTATCTAATAATCGTGATCAATCCGTTTTCTCTGAAACAAATCGCTTTTTTGTATTAATTAATTGCTTACTTATTTTGGAAATTAATTGAAATAAAAAACTTTCGACAAATATTTGAATTAATTATTTGAATGAAAATCAAAACAATTCCTCAAAAATCTATTAAAAACTTGTTTTGAAAAACAACTTAAAAATAGCGATAATATTGAAGACAAACATTATTTATAATTAAAAAAAAATTGTTTATTCTGTTCCTTCAAAAGGACAGTTCATGTGCTTAATTCGGATCAATTTTGATCTAGTTCCAATTTAAACCACCTGAGGCCCGAAAATGGGAAAGCCCCCCCCCCCCCAACTGAATCTCGAAAGCTTAACCACACCATTAATACCCCCTTCTTTGAGTTTAAGAGCATGGTGATTCCTGCTCTGAATAAAACGAAAGAATTTACGTAATACTTTTTATCAATATTTTGTGCTTGATAACCACACCATCGAAAACTGTATTCAATCAGATGAACATTTTGGCGCTCAATAATCAGACTTTATGTGGGGCAGTACAGTATATACGCACAAAATATTGGAATCCAGGTCCAATTTTTTCATTCAATTTGATAACATTTAATTTGAAAATACTCGAAAATAATATATTGATCTCAAAATTAACCTTAAACAATTATTAAAATTATATCTTATCCCATAAATTGTTGGTGAATTCAGATCATCAAATAAAGGGGACAATTAATAACTGACATAATTTGTTGAAATTTGTATATAAAATGATCTGAGTAATTCATTTTTTTCAGTTTATCACAAGTTGTGATTCACAACATTTAAAAAGTTATAATAAGTCAATAAATTAAATTAATAAATTTAATGAAATCCTTTGAGTTATCATGGCAAATATGTCAAAGGAGGCCAAAGGGAAGGGAAAACGAGTGGAAAGAGTGGAATTGCCTAGTGGATCGCAAGAAAAAATCAATAAATCACCAAAAAGAGGCAAATTTTTGAGAGAGATTTCGATAATAAGTACTCAAGAGGACCGATTTGCTCAAAATTTCAGGACATTGAAAACGTTTGTGCCTGGTGGTTATGGTACAGTTTACAGTGTGATTGAAAAGTCCACAAATAAAGTGTTTGCTATCAAACGAATCGATGAAAAAGGTATACCTAATGTCACTCTTTGTCACTCTTTGTCACTCTTATGGTAATACCGATGAAAGGATTCAAATTTGGTCATTAATTAATTATAGGCTCACTAATGAAAAACTGGCAAAACGAAGTCAACTCGTTAGCCAGCACAGGCGGAGACTATGTGGTCAACATTATTGATGCCTGGATTCAAGAAAGTCAAACAACAAAACAACTTTTCATTCAAACCGAGTTATTTGATAACAATTTGGATGAAATAATTGAAAAGAAGGCGCAATGCTTTGGAAGAGCTGTTGGAAGTGATATCTCTCCTCTCGAGTATTTCATCTGTTGTCAACTGTTCAAGGAACTTCTGGAATGCGTACAATTTCTCCACGAATCGAAATCTGTGATAATACACAGGGATCTGAAGCAGGCAAATGTCCTCTTGAACTATAAGCCCACAAATAAACGTTTCCTCAAACTCTGTGATTTTGGTCTCTCCAAACCTGGAACCGAAAAGACAGCGACACAGTCGACTGCTGGGGGCACCTGGTCCTATTTGGCTCCAGAACAAAAAACACAAACTGACCGTAAATATAAATATTCGTGCAAAGCTGAAGTATATACTCTGGGTTTGATAGCTCTGGAAATCTTCAGTTTCAAACTTGGCGGACCGTGAGTTAGCATGTTCATTTTTATTTAAATTTTAACATTTTAATTTTTCAGAACTCCAAACACATACCCAGAGCTTAAGCCGAAGTGGAAGTTCATGACTGAGTGGTTATTGCCAAAGATGCTTGAGCCTAAGCCTAAGAACAGACCCAAATGTTCTGATGTGCTAGCTCAGTTTCCCAATTGGGGTATTATTCCTGGTCAGGAGACTGACATCAAATTTGAGCTGAACTGTGAAAACCCCAATCTTTCAAATTATGTCGAATTTTTTCGTACATTTTTCGATGAGAAATACAAAATAGAAGACAACCAAACATACCCTCCCTTCACACCTCCAACGCCGAGGAAACCCAATACTTCTGCTCCTCAGAAAGCCTTTCCCTGTGATATATGTGCGTTCAGTGGCAGCACATCATCAAAATTGAAGTGCCATATGACGCGCTATCATCAGAATAAAAGACCTTTCATTTGTATCACTTGTAAGAATTGGTTCGCATTGTTTGCCGATTGGAAGAAACACCAGAGAAAGGGTCACAAAAAATCCAAACAGAAATCGAAAAAAGTGACTAATAAACCAGACAATAAGCCAGGCAAAAAGACAACCAATTAATTAACTGATTCAACAAATGGTTATTTTGTTATTCTAAGTACCAATTTATTTATAAACAATAACTCAAACTTCTATTTGTTTTTCAATATTTTGGTTTATTTGAAAAATTATCAAAACTTTTCTACAAAAATAATTGACTTAAATATTGAGTGAAAAACAGAAAACTTTTACTCAAATCTATTCTAAACATAATTCGCAAAACAGTATAAAAATAGCGATAATTGTATTGAAGTCGAGAATAAATATTTGTAAATAAATATCTAAAATGATTATAAACTATGAGAATTAGTGTCACTTTTGGCCGCACATGACTTGATGTCCGAAATCACACGATTTGATGGTTTGGTTGAATCGCATACCTGTCGGACATTTGAATTTCTTGTCTATTCCGTTATCTATGCATTTGTAGTAAACCTGCAAACAAATCAAATAATTAGCGAACAGAATAAGAAATCCTTTCCCTTCACCACTCAATTTATGAGCAAGATCCCATTATATTAAAATGACCTACCTCACAATTATAGTTAACATCTGGATAAAGGCCATCAGCCTTTCCCTTACAGGGAAAGGTATAGCTGTTGTAAGTGCGCCCACTTATGGGAACCCAACCATTATTTTGAACGTTGAAAGTTTGATCTTGAGTATTTTTGTTATCACTCTCCTTCTGTGGCCTTATGTCCTGTGGAACGGCTCTCCTCAAGTGTTGTTCAGAGGCCAGGAAGGTATAGGTGGGGCCGCCTTCGGACCACTCATCTGCTGGTCTGCTCTTCTGATCGGCCGATACCTGTTTTTCTGGCAACGGTTTGTTTTCCGGTCCTTTAGGAGAAGGAATAGGATGGGGCGGAACAGGCAGATAGTATTCATTTAGCGCCGGTGGATAGGGTGCACCAGATGAGTAAGGTAGTATCACACCATCAGGAATGGGTAAATCACAATTGGCATCATATTTGGTATGTCCTCGAGTCTCCTTCTTTTTATATTGATGAGCACCCACTGAATAATCATGCTGATTATGATCGGGATAGTGTACTCTGTGAACCGCGTGTTCGCCGGCCTTAACCGGTCCTAAGTATTCTTGGATTTTAGCTGAATGAGGATGTGCTGGATTATATGGAACCGGATGATGTGGATACTGTTCAGGAAGATGTCGAATATGTCTCGATATTTCATCGTAACTAGGCACATGACCTTTATCATTCAGGTAATTGCCTTTTGGCACAGGGTATGCGTGTTTGTGGTAATCATTGGGTCCACCGACAGGTTTATACTTCTATTAGAAGAATGGCATCAATTAGTTGTTTACGAAGAATAGATACAATGGTATACCTGATGATCATAATTCTGCTTATAATGACCGGGAGGTGGGGGTAGAGGCTTATCATAGGCTTGGGGTGGATAGGGGTTACCCTTTGGAATGTGTTGTGGATAATGTGGTGGAGGATATGGTAAATGTCTTGGGGGAGGAATAGGATATGGAGAGTGACCGTTAGGATGAGGCGGATAAGTGTGGTGACCATTCTTTTGGGGGTTGGGGTACGGAATGGGACCTTTCGGTGTATGTGGATAAGGAAGTGGCGGTGGATAGGGATGAGGTGGATGGGGGTGAGGGTAATGTGGGCCATCATGCTTCGGCTGAAGATATTGGGGCGGATGTGGAGAGGGATATGGACCTGGATGCTTGTGAGGATGAGGGGGACCGGCATATGGCAATGGATGGTTTTGAGGATGTGCATAAGATTGAGCCTGTTTTGGCCCGTGATAAGGCTCGGGGTAGGGTTGGGGTGGTCGGTATGGAGGAGGAGGATAAGGATGTCCTTCTTTATGTTGATGCGGTCCTTGATATGGAGGAGGAGGTGGATGTTGAGGACCAGAATAAGGTTTATCTTGATGCGGTCCAGGATAAGGTGGTGGTGGATAAGGTGGCGGTGGATATGGCATGCCCTCAGGTGGTGGAAATGGAAACGGAGGCGGATAGGGCGGCATTGGACCGTAATAACCGGGTGGCGGACCAAAAGGAGGCGGTGGGTATGGCGGATAGAATGGCGGCATATAATTTGGATGAGTAGATGTTGGCGACGGAGTAGTGGTCGTTGTTGTCGGAGCCGATGTTGTAGACTCTGAGTCATCACTTCCGCCATTTTCTTCGGCGCTCTCTTCTTCCTCTTCCTCCTCTTCAGGCTCTTCTTCTGGTTCTTCTTCAGGCTCTTCAGTTGACTCTTCTTCTTCTTCAGCCGGTTCTTCAGTGGATTCCTCCTCTTCTTCGGAGGCTTCTGTAGTGGTAGGCGTTTCTGTAGTCGGCTCTTCTTCATCACTGGTTTCTTCATCAGCGGGTTCTTCCTCTGGCTCTTCGTCTTCTGCAGAATCTGTGCTCTGTTTTGAAGATTTCTTTTTATTCTTGGCTTTTGAGCTCTTCTTCCGAATGTTTCCGTTCTTTACTTTCTTAATATTTGTATTCTTGGTCTTCTTCTTCAGTTGTGAACCACTTCTGTGTCTCAATTTATTCTTGGTATTCGTCTTCGGTTTAGTCACCACTTTTTTGTTGGGTTTCGAGGGTTTCCTCAATTTATCTGAATTTGATTCCGACTTCTGTATCATTTGATCCGCATTTTGTTCAGAATTATTGTCGGTCTCCTCCTGTGGAGTGGTTTCGGTTTCTGGTTGTAATTCATCGAGAGGTTGTGCCACTTGAGTGGTTCCTTCATTGACAACAATGGGAGGAAGTGTTAAACTGTTCACATTGGGTGGAATAGGAACTGAATCCAATTTGAAAATATACTGTTGGGGGTAGTCGTCCCACTGCCTGACTGGCATATCAGCGCTTATGAGAGGCATACCTCCGCCCAAACCCGTGTTTGACACGACTGGGCCCACGTTTGGCAAAACTGATCCCGTAGTTTGGGTTACGGGACCGGTGATTGTCATTCTTGGGCCTGAGTTGTGGTCAACTAAGCCCTGGTTCAGCAAATCCGACCCAAAGAAAGGCACACCAGAGCCAGAGATAGGCATAGTTGAGCCTGGGTGAACAGGAACACCATGAACACTCACTTTAGGCTCTTTTATTCTGAAGACAGTCCGACGGCTTTTGTTTAAACCATTTTCGACGCTGTTCTCGGTCTGTGTGTTCACCGGTTTGTCTTTGAAAAAAATCAATTGAATACCAGGTTAAAAGTTTTCACATTTGAGCTATAAGTTAATTACCGGTGAAAATTACAGTTTGCCTTTCTCCTATTGTACCTGAAAAACAGACATAAAAATTTCCAGGTTAACATTCATTGATAATAAGCTAGATCAATTCTATCAAATCTTAGTCTTACTTTCATTAATTCTCTGGCCATAAATATAATTACCAAGGTCTGAAAGGGGAAGTTGACCACTAGGTACTACTCCTCCGCTTGAGTGACCTGTGCCAACACCTGGGTAATTGTTTATTGCCTGATATAGACCGCTATTTAAATTGGTATTTGGTATCCAGCCATTCGAGTTTTCAAGACCTTGATCATTTTTGAAGAATTTATTAAAAATATATACTCAAAACCTTTTCAATGAAAACTTACTCGGGTTATAATTTTCCACTGGATTTTTAATCTCATAACTTGTTTTAGGAGTATCTTGGTGGGTTGAGGATATAATTCCCCCCTCATTGAATCCTGTGCCTGAAGTTTTTGAAATAAAATGTTGATAAAATTATCTTGATAAAACAAATATTAGAAATTTTACCCTCGATTTTGGAATTGGGCTGATATATAGTTTTGTACCAATCCTTTCCTGGAGAATAATTCACATATTAGCATGATAAATTTATGTATTAGCTCATTTTAATACCAGAGAGGGATCCTTCTTGGTAATTTGCGCCTTCATTGTGACCTGGAATAAATTAATTCAATAATCGAAATAAAGTGAAAAATATTGACCTTGATTATAATCCTGTCCTAAACTTTTGAAGTCATATCCAATTTGTGGCAAAACTTCTTGATTTCCGGATGATATCACTTGACTTTCTGTTAGGCCTATCCCCAAGCAAGGTATATTCAAATTACATTAAGAAATGAGCAAGAAAAAATATCAAACTAACCTCCATTTTGCGGAATTTGTTGAAATAATGAATTGAAAAAATTTTTATCTAGCAAAACAAAAAATTAAAAAGGTCATTTCGTATTTGATGCAGATAATTATTGAAGTTTATTACCAGAAACCAATGTGGGTGCTTGGTAAATCGTTTTTTCTTCAATAACTAATTCAAATTCAAACCAAACTAAATGAATATGTTTTTAATAAATCGATACTAAACTTGGTTTTGAACTCTTAATCTCATAAGTGATTGGTTGAGGGTCTTGAGGGCCTATTGTTAGTGCTTGCTCATCGCTATATCCTGAGCCTAATATTTGAGAATTATAACAGATTCAAGAAATGAACAAGCTAAATTTGAAAGTATACCGCCTGAAATGGAAGCAGGCTTGTACTCGATTTTATCGTAAGAAGTAACATGTTGGTTTGTTCGATAATTGTTGTCCCCTACAGAAAAGGCCATGTTAAGATTCAATTTTTTAATAGGCTATTTACCCGACACATCTCCCGGTGTATAATATCCAGTGTTTTCTGTTAGACCTCAAAATAATTATGATTTTAGTCGAAAACTGTAAGAAAATTATACTCACTTTCAGTGGATTTTGAGCCATAGTTTTGGTTTACATAAACGGGTTGTGGAAAGGGTTCGTATTGTTGGGTCACTGGAGTCACACCTTTTCCTCCTTTTCATTAGAAAGAATTAATTGATATTTCATCGACTACCTAGGTAGTACCAAGTTACCTTTTCCAAAAGTAAAACCTCCAAATATTTTGGCGAAATCAACAGGTTTTTGTGTTTTATTGTCATCATTTTTGGCACCTGGTTAAATGGGTTTATCTAGGTTAGTTTTCGAATAATTCAGAGCACAATATTGTAATTTAATTGAGAATATTTTTAGATTTTTTTCTTCAAAGGATTCGCCGAAAAACTGATTAAAATTCAAGATTAGACTCAAATTTGATTGAATTTTAAAACGAATTGATTTTGAAAACCAATTGAAACCAAAACTAAAGGAAAATAAATTCAAACATTTTTTTCAATCAATTATTCAAAAGAATTATTTCTTTTGAAGACTTCTTTTAAAATATTTTAACAAAAGACTTATTTATCAATACTTTTAAGTCTTTAAGACTGAAATGTTTTCAAAACTGAAGTTTGAATTGAAATTCAAAAATCAATTTCAGAATAAATCCATTCAAAGAATGGAAATGATTTCGATTAAAGAATTGTTCAAATAATTGATGAAAACATTAATTACGATAAACTGTTGCTCGGATCAGATGAGAGGTAAGTCTCGTTGAATTCAAAATATCAATATATGAGTGAAGAGAAGAATCAGGTCTGACATCAAAAGGAAGTGCATTAAAAGCGGACAATAAGTCGACCAGAAATAGGCTGACAAACAATAAATTCATTTCATTTTACACTTGGAGTCGGTTTTCAGAATTGATTTCTCAAATCAATTATCAAAACAATAATAATATTAATTGATTTCAACAAAAATCACATCAAATATATTGATTCGGAATAAAAACTCATCAAACAAATAATTTTCAGCAAGTCTTGAATCTTTCGCTTTTCACCAAATATTTTGATTCGAGTGAAACAATTTTCTCAAATAAACTGAAGATAAAGTTGAAAGATTCAAAATCTCTGCATAAAATTATGGGTTAAATAAATAATAATCTAATAAAGAATAAAAATCATGAATACTAAGGTGAAAATGACTATTTGTGATTGGTCTGAGACTTTCTCATATTGCTGGTGGCAATAGGGCTGACCGGTTAAGAGTCTCTACTTCACACATTCCGGTCCTTTCCGGCACTCCATTTACTTTTGATTGAATGTGATTTGAATTTTTCAATCATTCAAAAGACAATCAGAACTTCAATAATGACTGCAAATGAACTCAATCTACAACTCTATTAACAATTTTATGAAAAAAAATTCAACTGATTTATCTTGCTCATTAATTAATGCTTGTTAATTTCCTGGAGATTTCAATTGATCATGTTTAATTAATGACTTGTAAAAGTACAAAGATAATAGATGCTATATTTGATAGCATATCATTTGTGTTACAAACTAGCACATCTTTTTAATTAATCGGAATAATTTAGCAAAGAAATTATCTAGAAGCTCTAAATAGTCTAACTGACAAAAGAAAGTGTTTCTGGTGAGAAATTCCCATGTTGAATTCACCAAATTTACTTTTAAAAGATGTATTAGGCTTACTAATACTTCTTAATAATAGTTAATATAATTATAATAATCTATTGTAAAGATGATAAATAAATCATTACCTTGATTACCATCAGTGGAACCATGATAATTATTACCTAGAATAAATGGAAAATTAATAAACATTACCTTAGGCTTAATTATTGTATTTTATAAATAATAATTTGCTATTTAGACCAGATTTACACTAATAATAGACAATAATCGAGTGCGTAATAAATATAATCGTGGTCAGATAGAGCAAAATTATAACATTGGGAACAGTCCTGACTCACCACCAAAGTTGTTGACATCGAAAGGACTCTTCAGATTCTGATAAGCGATGTTTGGGTCATAACTTCCTGTATTTGAATCTGTGTTTCAAATGATCGCAAATATTATAATTAAATTCAATTAATTATCATTTCGTTTCAATTACTTGTATTTGCGGGCACTGCATACGGAGGCTTCACTTCAGCTAGGACAAAAATAAGTTTATTAACTATTCCCTAATTAATAAAACATTTCTCTTAATTGATGCATGGTAAAATAAAATACATCTACAAGTTATTATAAATAGAATGCTCCAAGGGAAAGTTGTCATGCGAATATTTCATATTTGAGTTGAACTTGGTGGGAAACTTACTTTCCACTTTGAAAAATTGGTATTTATTGTCTCCATTGTTGGCCGGATCTGATATAAAATGGAAATTTTTGAATCAATTCTGAAATCTGAGAATCAGGTTATCAAAGATCAGTTTGAAATTGACTTCTCATTGAATTGAAAATTATTTTTTATTGCTTTTAATAATTAGTTTTTAATTGATTAGGATTTTGAGGAAATTCCTGAGTGACTAAAACTAATCAAAAATTCAATTTCTTACTGTATTTTTGGTCCGAAGTAATTATCGGATTCGTTGTCGTAATCGGATTTTGGGATAAATCTGCAAAATTAGACAAAACTTTTGATTTATTGAGTTTTAGTTACATAAATAAGCCGGCAGATGAATTAATGAGCAAGATCTTTCTATTGAATATTGATTTGAGGAGAAAAAGATGGATATTTTGTGGGGAAAAATTCGCCAAAAGGTTCTTTGACTTATTCTAATCAGAAATTTAATGTCTATTTACTACTGAATAGAAAATTATATTCAATTTGAATAATGAATTCACGTTTTATTCATTTAAACTGATTTATTAGTTACTGTTTTCTCATCCGGGTCTTTGAAAATTGATTGAAGTAAACTAGCAATTTAATTGGCCATAATATATGATATTTAAAAATCCAAAAATATCAAGCTAATAATTAATAAAGAATTAAAATCTCATCTATAGGTAATTTGTCTTGTTAGATCAATTCAAATTATTTTCATATCTTTTTCAGTGAAATAATTGATGCAAGATTAATTTAATATTAAATAATTCATTTAACATTGATTGAATCAGGATAATTTTTGGAAAAAACGAAACATCTTTAATAAATTCATTTAACAATAAATAGAATCGATTTTTGTGACAAAATGAAGAAATCGTGAAAAGCATGCAAACAGTTAATCGAGAATTCGCTCCCAATTCATAAAAATCGAGTTAAATTAGGAAATGAAAGTGAATCGCTAACAGAAATAGCCTGAGAGTAAATTTAGCATGCTAATTAACATAAATGATAATAAATACTTCGCTCAATTCATATGGAATTTATTTTCGTTAAACTTTATAAATGAATATAATTTTCTCAGCTTTTTTCAATCGTGGGAATCGCTTATAAAACATGGATGAGCTAATTTTATTTTCAAAGTGTCAGCTGACCCTGTCTATTATTGCAAGAATGTATAATAGACACTCAATTTATTAACTCATTGAATTTATTTTATTAATTAGCATGATCAATCAAAATAATTTTAAACTTTTTATGATCGCTACTGGAAATTAAATTTAAATGGCGGATTTTTTATTTTGAGCTAGTTAATATTGGCCTAAATCGTGATAGACGGCTAAATAAAAAAAATTTAAACAATATTGGGTAGTTAGCTATCTTTATTTGATTGATCTAGATGCTAATTTATCAAATGTTATTTGATTTGAATTATAATTCTGCATTAGAAACAAGAAAATGAACATGCTTATTCGACCAGAAAGCTGTAAAATGTACTCAATTTCAGAATAATTCATTAAATTTTTGGTTTATGAATAATCCATCAGAATTTGCAATCAAACAAATGTCCAAAAATAGTCATTTCATAATCAATGATCTCGATATTAATTTAAGCTAGCTCACTTGAATAACAAATTAAACGCAAACCAAAAATATGAACAAGGAATTAACAAATATTGCCACTCAAACAGAGCGGACTAAAATAGCCATACGTTACAAAGTGAACAAGTTAAAACTTAGACAACAATAATCTGTGACATTTAAACTTTGAAATTGAGTTCAAATTCATAATTAAAACAAAAAGATTTTTCTGAAAAACAATTAAAAGTCTCATCGATTTGAACACAAATGGCATTCAAACTGACGGATGATTTTGAAGTTTGAATGAAAATCTTGTCAGACATCAGACTAACTCTAAATCTCTTTTCGTAAGTCATTTGATAATAAATTTATTGGAAAATATTTATTCACAACTGATTCAGATTTTACATAATAATTGAGGAAAAGGCTATTAGTTTTGGAGGTCGGCACCGGCTTTACTCAACACAATCAGCCGGTGCTGTGATGAGCAGAGAGGACTTCATAACTGATTCCAGTATTTTAAATCTACTTACAGTACTGTACTTTTCATCTAGATAATTTTTAAGGTTTGACAATAATATTAGCCGAACTATTATATTATATCTAGTTATCTTATCTAGCAATTAAATCGCTTAGTGAGCTTGCTTATTTGCTGAGAAGCTGAGACTTCCTGCACATCTTTGATCGAAAATTTAAATTTTGACACAAATTTTTCATGAATTTGTTTTGAAATTGATTTGAAAAATGAAGCAAGCAAATATTTTGAATCAATTGAATCACTTTGAATTTTAATCAACTTTGCAAAGGATTGCCAAGTGCATTTGTATAGACAAATATAGATAAAAATGTCCAAGAATTTTAGTTATTAAACTAATTTTTGAAAGACTATTGGAAACAGTTTTATCTGTTTTATAGTGATTTGAAATTTAATTCATCTTTGAATTTGTTTTTCATGAAAAAATGGCATTTTCTCAGTGAAGGTTTAATCTTAAAAATTGAGTCTTGAACATTGGAAATATCTTTGACATTAATCCGGCAAATTATCAATTCTTACCTTGGTTCTGATGGTTGACGTTCTGTGCTTTCGATGAATCAAAAATTTTATTCATATCAGGCAATGGTCTCAAGTCTTACAAAAAATAAGAAACCATTAAATTAATGGATATTTTATTTGTTTTCAAACTAATTGTTAACCTTTTTTCGAGTCCTTATCGAAGACATCAAACGGATTGATCTCAAGCGGAGGACTAACATAAGGCTTGAAAAGTGTCGAGTAGTCGATAGCACCTCAAAGAAAAAGTATCATTCAATTTGAGCTCAATTAGGATTGAATTAAAATTTTATTTTGAATCAACTTTTAAGTGAGTAAAACAAACAATAAGTAAAACAACAAAAAACAGTAAAATAATTATATTTTCTTCAATTGAATGAAAATAAAATCCCTTTTATTACGCTTTTTATGAGAAAATTATTCAAAAATTGTATTCATTCAATAAAATCGATTTTTATAACTTTTTGTTTGTTTTATCAAATATTTATTCATTTTTTGAACAATATGGAAAATATTATATAATCCTATTTACCTCGGTTATTAGGGCTGAAGTTGATGTTCATGGGAACATCCACAGTTTTTGCGTTATGCTGGATGTTCTCCGCCGGTTCCAACACTTCTTTATTTCCTTATTATTAATTAAATTTCGTTAATTGAATAAAACATTTCAATGAAATTAAACTTAAGATTTAATTAATTTTATTTTTGAAAAATACTTGACTTCAATGATACGGAAAAAGTAAACAAAACTGAAGACAGCTTTCGATAGCCTTTCTTAGAATTCAAGGCATAGAAAACTGACCGGAATTATAACTTTGAGGTATTTTTCTAATCAATTCCCTGAAAGTAATCGAATTTGTTTATGAATACCAACCTTTACTCGAGTCATAATCCTTGACCATCACTGGCTTAAGGTTAGAATCCATGGCTTTCCCATCACTGTACTCATCATATACTGTATCCACATATGAATAGTCAACTAAATGGGTGTCATTCAGCTTCTGATGACTAACATCCGACACATTTTGATTGTATCCAAATTGGAAACACAATAAAAACAACAAAATCACTAAACTATTTAAATGTCTGTAGAATTCGTTATTAAATATTAAATACATTTTTCACAAAACAATTTGTTTTCACATTTGAGTCGAAAAATAATTGAATTCAACATTTATTTGATTTGAATATCAGTTTTCAATATTTTTCATTAATCATTGGAAAGATTTAAACCAAAATCAGTTTTAAATTCAATTAATGAGTAATCGATTTGTGTTTTAATTGGAAAAAAAGTTTTAAAAACTAAAAATCATTAAAATCTGAGACACTTTTCACTAATAAACGCAAATAAGTTTCAAATCCATAGAAAGTAATAGTTTTTTGTGTCAGTAATGCGAACATCACTTCAATAAAGTAATGGTCATTGACTTTAATAATCTGAGAGCACAGGTAGCAAAAAATCACTCACAGGCTTAGAGGAGAGGCGTCTGATCCACAAAAATATCAGTGAAGTCATTAAAAAACAAAATCAGAATAAAAGCGAAATTCATTAAAAATGGGAAACTTTTAAATGTCTTTTGGAAATGAACCACATTTTGGTGCTTTCGAGGCATAGGTTACTAAATATGGAACTTCTTGAGTGCACAGCCATACAAAAGTTGCCTGTTTTTTATAGCACAGCCATAAGACCACTAGTGCTTCACAGACACAGCTCTGATGATAATAATAAAGAAGATAATGTATGAGCTCTTCCTCTCCGAACAGAACATCATTTTCAGGTCTAATATAAAATTTAAGTTTTATTTTAGTCCTGATTAGTTCGGTTCGTCCTATCAATTGAGAAAACCTGTTCCTCGGCACAGAATATACTAAATATTGAATATATATTTTTCGCAGGAAATAAATAAAAATTTTCATTTAATATATTCTATAGATTTATAAATGCATTTATTTATCGCTGCCATAGATTTTCATACATTTCTATAGAATTTTTATTTTGTGTAAATAAGACCAAAATTATAACTAATTTTTGATCACTCGTTAGACAAAAGTTATTAAAATTGTTTTTCGGATTTAATCGAAAATATAATGAATTTTATGATAACTATGTATTAATTTGTTCAGAATCTCCTTCAATGTTGATGAGCAAGGTGATATATTCGCCGCTTATGATTCAATGATAAATATTAATTATTGTTTTGAATAATCTAGACTAATTTAGTGGATTCATTAGTTATTTTATTGAATATTAATTCAAAAATAAACCAAGTTATAAATTTAGTTTCAGTACCATGTTGAATTAAGTGTTCGATTAATGTATCAAATATCCAGGAAACAAAAATTGTGGACATCGGTGTAGATTAGTTGATCCTGATATAGATGATGATGACCATGATCAGTTATGATAACCCGATACCATTGATCGACAATTTTGTTCACAAAGTTCATCATTGAATCAAAATTAGATAATCTATGAAAAAGTGTTTATATAACAAAACTTATCTATTATTCAATTAAATTACATAACATTTTCAATATTTTTAGATTAATAGTTAAAAAGGAATATCAATCAAATATTAATCTTGCTATTTTATCGATTTTCATTGCAGATTATTAATACCAGGTGTAGGACAGGTATACGAAAACGGAGATCGACTGTAATTTGATTGAAATTCTCGAAAATAAAGGTTAAGTTTTGTGAGAAAAAACAAAACAAAAAGTAAGTCAATAGAAGTTTTAATTGAATGAATGAAATAACAAAAATAGGCTCAGAATAAGTAATGGATTTGAATCCGAGTCAATTCAATGCAGACATTAATCAAACGAATAAATGAATGCAATGATTGAAAAAAATTTGACTCAAGAAAAAACTTCCGACAAAAACAATTCATTTCTGTTAAGGGAAACACCGTTTTGGTTGAAAAGACTGTTCGATCAATTGCTGAATATTTATTGTAATTCCTGGCAATTACCTTGCTAAGCTATTTGTAAGACTTCCTTTTTGATGGAATCAATTGAAAAGAAAAGATTATTTTCTTTTTTCCTGAAAACAGTCTATAATTTATTCGATATTTTTGTTGTCCTTTTTGGGCAAACAATTCATTCAAACGATTCGATGAATACTACAATTGAGTGAAGAGTCTCTTTAAGAGGAATTCAGTTCGAGGTCTTTTAAGTCAAGTCTATTCAGTTTTTTTGTTGAAAAAATGTTTACAAAATTGTTTTTCTTCAGAGATGTGCAGAAAATGAATAAAAACACATAAAATAGTGAACAAAAATATTTATCTTTTTGTTAGAATTATGCAATAATTTTGGAAAAATAAGCTTGGTCAAATATGGTTTAATTGATGAACAGAATTTTAATTATGAGATCAAGTGTCTGGGTAATTTTCATTTGGGTTTTCCTTGATCATCTGTGATAGCTTTCAAAGTGGGCTTTGAAGTACTTTTCAGAAATTGCCTCTTATAGGCCGTTTAAAAATTTGATCTGGTTAATTTTGTTTACGCATGAAATTCATTTCTTAACCAGATTAAACTATTTATTTATGGCAATAATTATACTTGTTCAAATTTTTAAATCAAACAAGTTGATCTCGAAATCTAGTTATGTAAACATCGATTATTAGAATAATTTTGCTCCAGGCACACAATTAACCTGGAAGCACCAAATAAACAACTTGGTAATTATAAATTGAAATTAATTTAACAAGATTAAAATCATTGTTAACAAATTCGAATCAATAGAAGTTATTATTTATTAAACCTGGTCATTTTTTGCATTGCTTATTGATTGGTGAACACTAAATATGATTAAAGTGTAGCTTTCACCTTGCTCACCAAATTATACTTCATTTTAGACCAGAATATACTAAATTTTCGAATTGCATGACAAGTTTAATTAGATTTCCATAATTTGTTTAAGCCTTGTTAAGATGTCTTTTAAACCGGAACAAATTTCATTTTTCATCGCTTTAACCCATAATTTATTTAAATCCTCAGATTTTTTCAAAAGACTAGATGTGTTTGAAAACAAATTTTGGGTAAAAATAGAAAAAATTGAATTAAAAATCCACAAAACGTTTGAATAATTTGTTTAAAAAACACATAAATTATTGGTTTGAAAAACATTTGAATTTATTATTGATATAAATGAAGAAAATTCAGTGAATTATCAGTAAGTTTTAAATTAATTTTTTAACCTAGATTGATTTTGATTGCCCAATTAGTGGTAATTGATTAATTTTGAACCAGATGAAAGCATGTGAAAGTACAGTTCCGCAAAATTATCGTCAATGTTATCTTGCTAACATTTGTAAAACAAGCACATTAAAATTTATCATGAAAAGTTTTTATATTTGTTAGACCAAGATTAAATCAAACTAAATCAACAAAGAAAATTAGTTTGACCAGGTTGAAAGTTCATTTGATACGCCTTTCATGAGAAAAGCCTACAAAATAGCATGGTAGATTATATATCAAATTCAGTGTTTTAAGAACCAAGGTGAAATTGTTAGCTGTCATTTTTGACATTATAATGGAATTCCTGTTGATAATTGACCCAATACTGTGTGAAAAATGCATTTTGAAAACAATAATTTCACGAACACCAGTAATTCAATAAGTTAAATGTTGACCAAGGGGGATAATACCAAAATTCGTCAATTTTAACCTGATTAATTTAATTCAAACTTTAAAATGAGTTATCTTGATAACTTAATCTAGAAGATTCAGTAGAATTTTATTAGATCAATTATAAATTTTCAGGATACCTTGCTCATTTCATTAAAGAATGTTTTGCACATAAATGAGTTCTCAAATTATTTATTTGAGATTTTTGATTGAAGTGAGAAAAATATTTTTGAAACAATTGTCTTAAAGAAATAAATAATTTGAAAAACCAAAGAATCGATTCTTTCAAATGCAATAAAAGCTTTTATTGAATAATAGAGAGAACAGACGGCCCAAGAGGTTGATGTGTCTGTCCTTTTCACACGAAAGGTTAGGAAAAACACCGGCAGTCAAGTAGTACGTGACCCCAGTCCACAATTCACAGGAATTCCTGAACCAAAATAGAAGACAAATAGATAGCCATTCGATGCTATCAACTGTTTGTCAAATATTTATGATTTTCTTCTCTAAAGATAGGCTTAAGTCACGAGTAATTCACGTTTTGGTATTCACTCTCAAAAACTGATTTTTATCTAAGTTTACGAAAAATTCTTTTGAAAATAAGCTATTTTTTAGTTGAGTTAAACGTATGGTTATTACAAATTGGGATATATTCAGTGTGACCAGGTGATTTTGAATCAAACCGGGACATTGCAGTGTTTTTGGTCATTTTTTCCGGGACCAAACCGGG